>OU426989.1:108222953-108380840 GCA_911387755.1 Chrysotoxum bicinctum | reverse complement strand
TATTGTATTTGTATTGTATTTGTATTGTATTTGTATTGTATTTGTATTGTATTTGTATTGTATTTGTATTGTATTTGTATTGTATTTGTATTGTATTTGTGTTAAGTCTTGTAATTAACAATTATTTGATTATATACAACTATAAGAAAAGACGAAATTCACGAGTTGAAGGTTTGAACAGAACTGACTTTATTTCTGAATATAAAATACATTTCTCGAAACGATTAAATGACAATGATGTAAAAGTGCAACTATGCAATAAATCCATGCGTGAGAACAGATGAATAGACATTATACAAAGGTGAACACGAGAAGCGTGAACTACAAAATTTTCAACTGGTCACACGCTTGGACGGATTAACAAAAAAAATAATTGTTGCACCTGCAAAATGCATTTGAAAATGATACTCTAAATTTACAATGTGTGGATGTTTGAAAATAACAATTTAAATGAAAATGAAAATGAAATTTGAACATACTCCTCCCTTTTGAGGGTTCTTAACTCTCTAAATTTTACTTATTTGATCTTATTCTAAACGTTGACCTCGAAAGTTCGTGGCATAGGGGTTGGTCTTCTTGTGCGAAGATAAAGAGTGAAGAGAATCCCAATCATGCATGCCAATAGAAAAAGACTGCTTCCATAGTGATGGTAGTCATGGGAGTTGATATCAGTGGGGGCAGGCAGTTCCTTGGATTTATCCATTACATCTTTTATTTTGGACTTCAAATCCTCAAACTCGGATAGGTCAATATGATTTGTTTCAATGGGTGTTTCTTGTGTACTTATTGTTGTTTCTTGATTTACGTTCCAGCTACTTGCATTCGCGCTAGGAATAAATGGAGAGGTTATTTTGCTTTCATAATTAATTTTACCTTTGATGACAATATTGGGCAGTTGTAGAACGCACGGTTCTTTGAATTCCAGAACACCATTTCCAAATAAATTAAGGGCGGTACTTTTATCATTGCAGATCAAATGTCCGGAAACTTTTGATGGAATAGAAAAAATCCAACTGTTCGAAGATTTCAGTCCTTTGCAAATATTTTGTGTAGGTATCGACTTTAAGGTGCATTTGCTAAAGCTCTCCTCTTTATGATTTAGTAAAGCCATTTCACAAATCTCTGAAGTCTTTTGCTGGATGATAGTTGGGTGTACTTGGTTACACATGTATTTGGTTAATAGTAATCGCTTACATGCTCTCAGCTCCAGATCACTCAATAAGAAATACCTATCTCTGGGCAATGACACAGCTAGATATTCAGCAGATGTTTCTACCATAAACGTCTTGTTTCTGTGAATTATAGGAACAGTTAAAAGATTAAAAAGTTGAAATTCTTCAGTATCCGTCAGTGGCAGTAACATTTCAAACACAATTGAATCATTTAAGCACCGACCCTTCACTGATGACATTTTGTACATGTCAATGACTGAACCTTCTGGCAATGACAAATAGGAAGGCAAGTTGCTTCTTACAAGCTTCAGCTGCTCACTTAATTGTTTGGGGGTTATAAGCTGTGGATTTATATTTCCGTGATTTAAATCCAAAAGAACATCTAAAAGCATTTCTTGTATATGCTCGAAATTGGTGAGAACAAGAATTAGGTACGAAGTCAATGATCCAAGATTTTGTTTTACCTGGTTAGCCTTTTTATTCTCGTTGATGATTGCAACGGTCCTCTGAAGATGTTCATTTAACACCTTGAACTGATCTTGTACTTGAATGTGATCACGCTTTAAAATATTTGAAGTAGCATCTGCAATCGAACTTTGTTTTCTCAAAAGCTCAATCAAATGGTCTTCATTCTTGTAAGCACCATCGATTTGACCTTGTATTTTGTCTGCACTTTCTTGGTCAAGGATTCCAAATAAACTGTTCGCCAGAGTTCCCACAATGTCAAATGGTGATCTTGCTACCCTAGTTCGTTCATATTTAGGAGCATGATAATTGTGAAGCAATTCGTTGTTATGTTCGATAACTGCGATTCTGTTTCGCAGTGTGTTTATTATTGGCATGTAATACATTTGATTTGCTGTTTCATTTGTACACATATTTTGCATTCTATTGACATATGCTTTAAGCTCATTGAATTCTTGCCAGTATGTTGTTAAATTGTAATAAACAAATATTTTCCAGCTAGTGCTTACCGTGCGAATTCTACCAACATCTTCAAAGTATATACCAACACCATCGTCTAATTTCTTAGTATTTACTTGCTCCTGTATTTCCGTCTGACATAAGGATGTGGGTATCATGATAAGTACAAAAAGCAAGACCGAAGTAAATGTCAATTTTTGTTGATTTCTTGATCTAAAACATCTTGTACTTCTCGTGGACTGGGGACTGGAGTAGCCTGGAATTTCGACTTTGTTATCCGGTTCATCTGTTGGAAGTGGGCAAAGATTATGTATTGCTCGTTGGTATGTTCCAGTTTGAGTTTTTACATTAGCTACGCGTATTTTATCATCACTTCCCTTGAAGGTCTCAATCACACGTCCTAATTTCCAGCGCATCGGCGGAATATTTTCTTCTTTGATGAGCACCAAGGTGTCAGGCTTAAGGTTGTTCGATTCAGTCTTCCACTTGAGTCTTTGTTGAAGGAGATGTAAATACTCATTTGACCACCTTTTCCAGAAGTGTTGTTGTAATTGTTGTATTTGCCTGAATTTATTAAGACTGTTCATTTTGAAGTTTGTTATATCTGGTTCTGCCATTGCCGTAAGAGGACTTCCGATTAAGAAGTGTCCAGGTGTGAGAGCTTCCAAATCGTTTGGATCAGATGATAACGGTGTCAACGGACGAGAATTTAATATTGCTTCTATTTGTATGACTACAGTTAGCAACTCCTCATACGTTAGGGATGCTTCACCTAGGTAGCGAATGAGGAGCATCTTTGCAGATTTGACGGCAGCCTCCCACAAGCCTCCGAAATGAGGTGAACGAGGTGGTATGTTTTTCCATGTTATTCCTTCTTCGAGGCAATAGTTTTGGATTGCTTCTTGTATTCTATTTGAATTAAATATCTTTGTTAGTTCTGCTAATTCATTCTTGGCTCCAACAAAATTTGTTGCGTTATCGCAGAATATTGTTTGGCAAAGTCCTCGTCTTCCAATAAATCGTTTTAAGGCGTATATGAACGACTGAGAAGACAAATCTCCTACTACTTCTATATGTATGGCTTTAGTGGAAAAACAAACAAAAATAGCTAAATACGACTTTGTAGGAGTCTTACCTCTGACCTTGTAATGAGTTTTTATCGGTCCGCAAAAGTCAATACCAGAATGATGAAAAGGCCTGGCTGGATTCACCCTTTCTGGGGGCATATTTCCCATCAGTTGATTGAAGAATTTAGGCTTCGCTCTAAAGCATGTGATACATCGGCTGATTACTTGTCGAGCTGCATGTCCAACACCTAGGATCCAATACTGTTGTCTGGAGATGGCAACTAACGCTCTATGTGAAGCGTGCATGTGTTTGAGATGTAAATGTGTTAAAATTAATTTAGTTACTATATTAATTTTTGGAATTAAAACTTGATGTTTAGCATCTGCAGAGATCCTGGCATTCGTTAACCTTCCACCCACTCGGATCAGTTTTGTAGTTTCATCAAAATATGGGGTAAGAGATGCTATAGATGAATTTCTACTTACGAGCTTCCTTCCTTTTAACGCAATGTAGTCCTCTGGGAATGACACTCTTTGTGTATAAACAAGAATCCATCGCGTTCCTTCTCTTAATTCTTCAACCGTTAATTGGCCTGTGTTTCTAAGTTCATGTGGTTTTCTGCAATTATAATAGAATCTGTAACAGAATGCAAATATTTTTCTCAATGTAAAAAATGAATTTCTATAATTGATGTTTTCGATTAGATTAAGATCGCTTTGAATAGTTGCTGACAACACAGATTTTTTCTTACGTCGTTCTGGAATCACTTCAGGAAATTCGTATTCTTTGAAGGGAATTGTTTCCCCATTTCTTAGAAATTCTGGGCCTTTGAACCATATTTGTGATTTGAATAATCCTTCTAAGCTTGATCCTCTCGATACCAAGTCCGCTGGATTGAGATGGCTTTTGATAAATTGCCATTGATAATACTCTGAAAGTGATTGGATTTTTGCAACCCTGTTTGCAACAAAAGTTTCCCAGGTGTATGAAGGTGATTTGAGCCAGGCTAACACTGTTGTTGAATCTGTATAAAAGCATACCTTTTCAATTTTCTTTGGAAGTATTTGAATTAATCTATCCACTAATTCCACCATAAGTACTGCTGCTTGTAGTTCTAGGCGGGCTATACTTACAGCTTTCAATGGCACAACTCTTGACTTTGAGCAAAGGAGTTGGCAAAAGCTTTTGTTGTTTTCATCAATTGACCTTAAGTACACGCATGAACCAAATGCACTTAAGCTGCTATCGGAGAAGGCATGAAGTTCGATTATCTTAGCAGAAGGAAGAAGAACGTATCGTGGAATGCTTATCTTGTTCATAACTGAAAATTGCCCGATGTAGTTTATCCACTTTTCAGCATTTTCTGTTGATAGATTGTCATCCCAAGTCAGTTTTGATTTCCACAATTCTTGTAAAAATAACTTTCCAATGACAATTATAGGTCCAAGTAAGCCAAGAGGATCGAAAAGTCTGGCCAGATCGGCTAATACAGTTCGCTTCGTTATCTGAGTAGTTACTTTATTAACGTTTTCGTCATTGAAGCTGAATTTGAAGACATCTTGTGAAGGATCCCATATTAGTCCTAATGTTTTAACTATCTCTGATTGATGAAATGTTACTAGTTTTTCTTTATCTTCTTCAGGAATTCCTTCTAAAATCTTGGGATTATTCGAACAAAATTTTTTTAATTCAAAATTACCTGATTTCAACAGAGAAATTATTTCGTTTAGCAACTCATGAGCGTCATCAATGGTCTCCGCACCGGCCAAACAATCATCCACGTACACATTATTTTTAATGACTTGTGCAGCTCGGTAAAATGTTTCTTGTTTGTCTTCTGCAAGTTTAACAAGACATCTGGTTGCTAGGTAGGAAGCAGATGCTGTCCCATAGGTGACGGTATTTAGTTGATATAGCTGCAATGGCTTATCAGTCCTTGCTCTCCAGAAAATAAGTTGAAAGACTCGATCTTCCAAAACTTGGCGATACATCTTTGTAATGTCTGCAGTAAAGACATATCTATGGATCCTGAATTTAAGAACTATTGAAAATAGATCTGGTTGAACTGTAGGTCCCACCATGAGTAAATCATTTAATGAATGGCCAGAACTTGTCTTTGCTGATGCATCAAAAACAACTCTAAGTTTTGTAGATGAGCTTTCGGGTTTCATGACACAATGATGTGGTATGACGTAGTTTTTCTCTGGAATATGGTCTTCATTAATTGGTGTCATGTGACCTAATACTTCATATTCGTCCATGAAGCTAGTGTATGCCTTTTTAAGCTCTTCATTCTTGTTCAATTTATTTTCTAATGACAGAAACCTCTTCCTTGCGACTTGAAGAGAGTCGCCTAAATATATAGTAGGATCCTCTTTAAATGGCAATTTAACGACAAATTTACCTTCAGAATTACGAGTAGTATTCTTCTTGAAATGTTCTTCACACTGATGTTCTTCCTCGCTCTCAGTGTTAATCGGTGCATCATGGCTTTCTGTTTCCCAGAAAGAGCGAACGAGTTTGTCCAGCGATGTCAATGATGGCTTTGTTGCTATATGACAATGTGCATTGGAATTTGAAGCTGAAGCACTTCTGGCTACGATCCAACCTAACACTGTTTTTCGAAGAATTGGCAAATCGTGTGAAATCTTGTATTCACCTGATTGAAACAGGTCAAAGAAAAGTTCTGCTCCCAAAAGCATGTCGACTTGATTAGCTTTGCAGAAAGAAGGATCAGCCAACTCGATGTTACTTGGAATTTTCCACAGGGAAACGTCGATTTCTTGACTGCACTGGTAATCACTTATGCGGGACATGAGGTTCGCTTCAATGGTTGCTTGGTAGGTCGATGTTCTGGATTCAAATGTTATTGAGGCCACAAAATTAGATCTGCACTCTTGAGCACCTATTCCGCTGATCGAAGTATCCTTGCGATGTTTTTTAATCCCTAACTGCTGTAGAAACGATGTTGTCACAAAATTTAACTGGGATCCAGAGTCAAGAAGAGCTCTGCATGGGATACGCACACCAAGTGATGAAATCACATTGACCACTGCCGTTGCTAAATAAACATGTCGTTTCTTGAAACGCGTTTCTGCTGCTGCGTTATTTACTGCTTGGTTTAATGGCTGTGGAACTTTATTAACAATACCTTTTTCACCCCAGCGTTTCTGCTGCTGCGTTATTTACTGCTTGGTTTAATGGCTGTGGAACTTTATTAACAATACCTTTTTCACCCCACTGATGTGACGTTAATGATGAATTGCTTTTGTTGAAACTTTCTTGTAGCTGATGTACTTTTTGCTGCCGCTTCTGCTGGTGAAGTAATGTATTGTGGGGCATGTTGCATTTTTGGCATTTTCGGGATGAGCATGATTGGGCGAAGTGGCCTCTCTTCAAACAATTCCTGCACAACATTAATCTGTGAACAGCATTTCCTCGTTCTGAACCTGAAAGAGACAAAAATTTATTGCAATTGTAAATACCATGCTTACTCGAATTGCAAAAATGACAAATAAGTCCAAGATCCTGATCAATTTTAGGGGGTATAGCCATGGTTGACTTCTTTCCATTATCGCAATTGCTGATGGCTTCTAAACTTTGGAACTTCCTCCTGTCGTCTCGGGTGTTAATAGCTTCTAGAGTCTGAAATCTGGACTCAATGAACTTCAGGAACTCTTCAATGGTTGGACTGCTTCTCGGATCTTTAATCGCGAATTCAAATTTTTCCCTGCTCTCTCTGTCCAATTTTTGTAAGAGAAGATGAACTAAAATTGGATCCCAGCTTGCGATGTCAATATTCAGATTGGTGATAACTTGTAAACACTCCTTCGTGTTATCGTGGAGTCTTCTTAGGCTGGAACTTGTTGTCGTAGTAACTGACTGCATTAATAATTTGTTTAACTGAGCAGTCAAAAGCAATCTTTTATTGTTGAAGCGTTCAACAAGTACGCCCCAAGCTACCTCGTAATTGCTGTCCGTTGGTTTAAAGTTTTGGATCAATTCCTGGGCTTTTCCAGTTACATTTGCTCGCAAGAAATAAAGTTTTTGTGCTGGTGGTATTGGTTGTTCATGTATCATTTGCTTGAATAGATCGTGGAATTGTAACCAGTTCAAGTATTCTCCATCGAATTTAGGGAGCTCGATTTTTGGCAGTTTCATCATTACGTTAAGAGGTTTTGATTCAATTCTTTTTTCTTGAGAAGTTGAAATTTCATTAAATAACTCCACTAACGTCTCCTCTAACCTTTCTTGCAAACTAAAGTACTCTTCCACTTCCTCTGCACTCAATTCTTGGTCCAACTTACGATATAAACACGTAATTTCTTCCCAATTCTGCTCCAAACTTCTTGCTTTTATTTGGGAGAATTGTTCACTCTTATTAGTGGCAGATTGCTCAAGGACCTTGCTTAATGATTTCTTGAATATGTTACTCAACAAACTATATCTTCCCTTGGTGTTCATGTTCACTCTTGGTAGAGTTGGTTCTGGTTCTGAAGTATTTATGGAAATTCCTTTCTTGATTTTCGGAATTGCACCTTGTGGATTTCCTGTTCCTCTATTAGCTTCATCTTGAAAATAAGGATGGTCCATGTGGTGCGAGAATCTCTCTCGACAAATGGTGTCGTTCTTATCGAATTCTTCCCACAAAAGCTCTAATTGCCCTTTTTTCTTGTTCAGGTAATCTAGAGTCTTTCTAGTGGGACTATCCTTGTTGTAGTTCCGAACGATGGTACAAATTGATTCGCCTACTTCTTCTTGCCGAGCGGCGATGGATTCAATTGTTTGGTCGTCATTCCTTTTAGCCATTGTAGATATTAATTTTATTTATTATTTAATTTTCACTTGCACTATAAACGATAATTATTATGGTATTAAAACAATAACTGCAGGCCACTAAAACTCTTTTTAATGTGTCCTGTCACGGTCGCCAATGTTAAGTCTTGTAATTAACAATTATTTGATTATATACAACTATAAGAAAAGACGAAATTCACGAGTTGAAGGTTTGAACAGAACTGACTTTATTTCTGAATATAAAATACATTTCTCGAAACGATTAAATGACAATGATGTAAAAGTGCAACTATGCAATAAATCCATGCGTGAGAACAGATGAATAGACATTATACAAAGGTGAACACGAGAAGCGTGAACTACAAAATTTTCAACTGGTCACACGCTTGGACGGATTAACAAAAAAAATAATTGTTGCACCTGCAAAATGCATTTGAAAATGATACTCTAAATTTACAATGTGTGGATGTTTGAAAATAACAATTTAAATGAAAATGAAAATGAAATTTGAACAATTTGTATTGTATTTGTATTGTATTTGTATTGTATTTGTATTGTATTTGTATTGTATTTGTATTGTATTTGTATTGTATTTGTATTGTATTTGTATTGTATTTGTATTGTATTTGTATTGTATTTGTATTGTATTTGTATTGTATTTGTATTGTATTTGTATTGTATTTGTATTGTATTTGTATTGTATTTGTATTGTATTTGTATTGTATTTGTATTGTATTTGTATTGTATTTGTATTGTATTTGTATTGTATTTGTATTGTATTTGTATTGTATTTGTATTGTATTTGTATTGTATTTGTATTGTATTTGTATTGTATTTGTATTGTATTTGTATTGTATTTGTATTGTATTTGTATTGTATTTGTATTGTATTTGTATTGTATTTGTATTGTATTTGTATTGTATTTGTATTGTATTTGTATTGTATTTGTATTGTATTTGTATTGTATTTGTATTGTATTTGTATTGTATTTGTATTGTATTTGTATTGTATTTGTATTGTATTTGTATTGTATTTGTATTGTATTTGTATTGTATTTGTATTGTATTTGTATTGTATTTGTATTGTATTTGTATTGTATTTGTATTGTATTTGTATTGTATTTGTATTGTATTTGTATTGTATTTGTATTGTATTTGTATTGTATTTGTATTGTATTTGTATTGTATTTGTATTGTATTTGTATTGTATTTGTATTGTATTTGTATTGTATTTGTATTGTATTTGTATTGTATTTGTATTGTATTTGTATTGTATTTGTATTGTATTTGTATTGTATTTGTATTGTATTTGTATTGTATTTGTATTGTATTTGTATTGTATTTGTATTGTATTTGTATTGTATTTGTATTGTATTTGTATTGTATTTGTATTGTATTTGTATTGTATTTGTATTGTATTTGTATTGTATTTGTATTGTATTTGTATTGTATTTGTATTGTATTTGTATTGTATTTGTATTGTATTTGTATTGTATTTGTATTGTATTTGTATTGTATTTGTATTGTATTTGTATTGTATTTGTATTGTATTTGTATTGTATTTGTATTGTATTTGTATTGTATTTGTATTGTATTTGTATTGTATTTGTATTGTATTTGTATTGTATTTGTATTGTATTTGTATTGTATTTGTATTGTATTTGTATTGTATTTGTATTGTATTTGTATTGTATTTGTATTGTATTTGTATTGTATTTGTATTGTATTTGTATTGTATTTGTATTGTATTTGTATTGTATTTGTATTGTATTTGTATTGTATTTGTATTGTATTTGTATTGTATTTGTATTGTATTTGTATTGTATTTGTATTGTATTTGTATTGTATTTGTATTGTATTTGTATTGTATTTGTATTGTATTTGTATTGTATTTGTATTGTATTTGTATTGTATTTGTATTGTATTTGTATTGTATTTGTATTGTATTTGTATTGTATTTGTATTGTATTTGTATTGTATTTGTATTGTATTTGTATTGTATTTGTATTGTATTTGTATTGTATTTGTATTGTATTTGTATTGTATTTGTATTGTATTTGTATTGTATTTGTATTGTATTTGTATTGTATTTGTATTGTATTTGTATTGTATTTGTATTGTATTTGTATTGTATTTGTATTGTATTTGTATTGTATTTGTATTGTATTTGTATTGTATTTGTATTGTATTTGTATTGTATTTGTATTGTATTTGTATTGTATTTGTATTGTATTTGTATTGTATTTGTATTGTATTTGTATTGTATTTGTATTGTATTTGTATTGTATTTGTATTGTATTTGTATTGTATTTGTATTGTATTTGTATTGTATTTGTATTGTATTTGTATTGTATTTGTATTGTATTTGTATTGTATTTGTATTGTATTTGTATTGTATTTGTATTGTATTTGTATTGTATTTGTATTGTATTTGTATTGTATTTGTATTGTATTTGTATTGTATTTGTATTGTATTTGTATTGTATTTGTATTGTATTTGTATTGTATTTGTATTGTATTTGTATTGTATTTGTATTGTATTTGTATTGTATTTGTATTGTATTTGTATTGTATTTGTATTGTATTTGTATTGTATTTGTATTGTATTTGTATTGTATTTGTATTGTATTTGTATTGTATTTGTATTGTATTTGTATTGTATTTGTATTGTATTTGTATTGTATTTGTATTGTATTTGTATTGTATTTGTATTGTATTTGTATTGTATTTGTATTGTATTTGTATTGTATTTGTATTGTATTTGTATTGTATTTGTATTGTATTTGTATTGTATTTGTATTGTATTTGTATTGTATTTGTATTGTATTTGTATTGTATTTGTATTGTATTTGTATTGTATTTGTATTGTATTTGTATTGTATTTGTATTGTATTTGTATTGTATTTGTATTGTATTTGTATTGTATTTGTATTGTATTTGTATTGTATTTGTATTGTATTTGTATTGTATTTGTATTGTATTTGTATTGTATTTGTATTGTATTTGTATTGTATTTGTATTGTATTTGTATTGTATTTGTATTGTATTTGTATTGTATTTGTATTGTATTTGTATTGTATTTGTATTGTATTTGTATTGTATTTGTATTGTATTTGTATTGTATTTGTATTGTATTTGTATTGTATTTGTATTGTATTTGTATTGTATTTGTATTGTATTTGTATTGTATTTGTATTGTATTTGTATTGTATTTGTATTGTATTTGTATTGTATTTGTATTGTATTTGTATTGTATTTGTATTGTATTTGTATTGTATTTGTATTGTATTTGTATTTGTATTTGTATTGTATTATTGTATTGTATTTGTATTGTATTTGTATTGTATTTGTATTGTATTTGTATTGTATTTGTATTGTATTTGTTATTGTATTTGTATTGTATTTGTATTGTATTTGTATTGTATTGTATTGTATTGTATTTGTATTGTATTTGTATTGTATTTGTATTGTATTTGTATTGTATTTGTATTGTATTTGTATTGTATTTGTATTGTATTTGTATTGTATTTGTATTGTATTTGTATTGTATTTTTTATTGTATTTGTATTGTATTTGTATTGTATTTGTATTGTATTTGTATTGTATTTGTATTGTATTTGTATTGTATTTGTATTGTATTTGTATTGTATTTGTATTGTATTTGTATTGTATTTGTATTGTATTTGTATTGTATTTGTATTGTATTTGTATTGTATTTGTATTGTATTTGTATTGTATTTGTATTGTATTTGTATTGTATTTGTATTGTATTTGTATTGTATTTGTATTGTATTTGTATTGTATTTGTATTGTATTTGTATTGTATTTGTATTGTATTTGTATTGTATTTGTATTGTATTTGTATTGTATTTTTTATTGTATTTGTATTGTATTTGTATTGTATTTGTATTGTATTTGTATTGTATTTGTATTGTATTGTATTGTATTTGTATTGTATTTGTATTGTATTTGTATTGTATTTGTATTGTATTTGTATTGTATTTGTATTGTATTTGTATTGTATTTGTATTGTATTTGTATTGTATTTGTATTGTATTTGTATTGTATTTGTATTGTATTTGTATTGTATTTGTATTGTATTTGTATTGTATTTGTATTGTATTTGTATTGTATTTGTATTGTATTTGTATTGTATTTGTATTGTATTTGTATTGTATTTGTATTGTATTTGTATTGTATTTGTATTGTATTTGTATTGTATTTGTATTGTATTTGTATTGTATTTGTATTGTATTTGTATTGTATTTGTATTGTATTTGTATTGTATTTGTATTGTATTTGTATTGTATTTGTATTGTATTTGTATTGTATTTGTATTGTATTTGTATTGTATTTGTATTGTATTTGTATTGTATTTGTATTGTATTTGTATTGTATTTGTATTGTATTTGTATTGTATTTGTATTGTATTTGTATTGTATTTGTATTGTATTTGTATTGTATTTGTATTGTATTTGTATTGTATTTGTATTGTATTTGTATTGTATTTGTATTGTATTTGTATTGTATTTGTATTGTATTTGTATTGTATTTGTATTGTATTTGTATTGTATTTGTATTGTATTTGTATTGTATTTGTATTGTATTTGTATTGTATTTGTATTGTATTTGTATTGTATTTGTATTGTATTTGTATTGTATTTGTATTGTATTTGTATTGTATTTGTATTGTATTTGTATTGTATTTGTATTGTATTTGTATTGTATTTGTATTGTATTTGTATTGTATTTGTATTGTATTTGTATTGTATTTGTATTGTATTTGTATTGTATTTGTATGTATTTGTATTGTATTTGTATTGTATTTGTATTGTATTTGTATTGTATTTGTATTGTATTTGTATTGTATTTGTATTGTATTTGTATTGTATTTGTATTGTATTTGTATTGTATTTGTATTGTATTTGTATTGTATTTGTATTGTATTTGTATTGTATTTGTATTGTATTTGTATTGTATTTGTATTGTATTTGTATTGTATTTGTATTGTATTTGTATTGTATTTGTATTGTATTTGTATTGTATTTGTATTGTATTTGTATTGTATTTGTATTGTATTTGTATTGTATTTGTATTGTATTTGTATTGTATTTGTATTGTATTTGTATTGTATTTGTATTGTATTTGTATTGTATTTGTATTGTATTTGTATTGTATTTGTATTGTATTTGTATTGTATTTGTATTGTATTTGTATTGTATTTGTATTGTATTTGTATTGTATTTGTATTGTATTTGTATTGTATTTGTATTGTATTTGTATTGTATTTGTATTGTATTTGTATTGTATTTGTATTGTATTTGTATTGTATTGTATTGTATTGTATTGTATTTGTATTGTATTTGTATTGTATTTGTATTGTATTTGTATTGTATTTGTATTGTATTTGTATTGTATTTGTATTGTATTTGTATTGTATTTGTATTGTATTTGTATTGTATTTGTATTGTATTTGTATTGTATTTGTATTGTATTTGTATTGTATTTGTATTGTATTTGTATTGTATTTGTATTGTATTTGTATTGTATTTGTATTGTATTTGTATTGTATTTGTATTGTATTTGTATTGTATTTGTATTGTATTTGTATTGTATTTGTATTGTATTTGTATTGTATTTGTATTGTATTTGTATTGTATTTGTATTGTATTTGTATTGTATTTGTATTGTATTTGTATTGTATTTGTATTGTATTTGTATTGTATTTGTATTGTATTTGTATTGTATTTGTATTGTATTTGTATTGTATTTGTATTGTATTTGTATTGTATTTGTATTGTATTTGTATTGTATTTGTATTGTATTTGTATTGTATTTGTATTGTATTTGTATTGTATTTGTATTGTATTTGTATTGTATTTGTATTGTATTTGTATTGTATTTGTATTGTATTTGTATTGTATTTGTATTGTATTTGTATTGTATTTGTATTGTATTTGTATTGTATTTGTATTGTATTTGTATTGTATTTGTATTGTATTTGTATTGTATTTGTATTGTATTTGTATTGTATTTGTATTGTATTTGTATTGTATTTGTATTGTATTTGTATTGTATTTGTATTGTATTTGTATTGTATTTGTATTGTATTTGTATTGTATTTGTATTGTATTTGTATTGTATTTGTATTGTATTTGTATTGTATTTGTATTGTATTTGTATTGTATTTGTATTGTATTTGTATTGTATTTGTATTGTATTTGTATTGTATTTGTATTGTATTTGTATTGTATTTGTATTGTATTTGTATTGTATTTGTATTGTATTTGTATTGTATTTGTATTGTATTTGTATTGTATTTGTATTGTATTTGTATTGTATTTGTATTGTATTTGTATTGTATTTGTATTGTATTTGTATTGTATTTGTATTGTATTTGTATTGTATTTGTATTGTATTTGTATTGTATTTGTATTGTATTTGTATTGTATTTGTATTGTATTTGTATTGTATTTGTATTGTATTTGTATTGTATTTGTATTGTATTTGTATTGTATTTGTATTGTATTTGTATTGTATTTGTATTGTATTTGTATTGTATTTGTATTGTATTTGTATTGTATTTGTATTGTATTTGTATTGTATTTGTATTGTATTTGTATTGTATTTGTATTGTATTTGTATTGTATTTGTATTGTATTTGTATTGTATTTGTATTGTATTTGTATTGTATTTGTATTGTATTTGTATTGTATTTGTATTGTATTTGTATTGTATTTGTATTGTATTTGTATTGTATTTGTATTGTATTTGTATTGTATTTGTATTGTATTTGTATTGTATTTGTATTGTATTTGTATTGTATTTGTATTGTATTTGTATTGTATTTGTATTGTATTTGTATTGTATTTGTATTGTATTTGTATTGTATTTGTATTGTATTTGTATTGTATTTGTATTGTATTTGTATTGTATTTGTATTGTATTTGTATTGTATTTGTATTGTATTTGTATTGTATTTGTATTGTATTTGTATTGTATTTGTATTGTATTTGTATTGTATTTGTATTGTATTTGTATTGTATTTGTATTGTATTTGTATTGTATTTGTATTGTATTTATATTGTATTTGTATAGTATTTGTATTCTATTTGTATTGTATTTGTATTGTATTTGCATTTTATTACAATATATTTTAAATGACTACAACTTTCAATTATTGCTGACTGAGTCTAATATTGTGCTTTCGTTATTCACTAATTTTTTGATTGCTTAATTTGATCGATGAATTCTATTATTGAGAATTCTAAATAAACAAAAAAAAAAGCAATCACATTTTTAGTTCATCCCGAATCTACGTAACACACTATGAAAGTTAAATCAAATTCGCACACAATTTCAAATATTTTGACTTTGGGCGTCTATTTAGATGTTAAGACGTAATTGTTTGCCCAAATCCTTAGTGTACCCAGATTCTCTGCCTAATTTTCTGAAACATGAATCAAAATAAGCACTTCCGGAAAATCGAGTTTTTTCGCCTTGGCTCCACTGTGAGCCGCATAGTGTTTCTTTTCAATAGAGGCGATGAAAAAACTTATAAAAACTAAACGAGTGGACCGATGGTTTTAATATCTGGTATGTGATATAAATGGTATACAATCTCCCGTCATGATTTTAAAATTGTGGGACTTACTTACAAATTACTCTTATTTTCACAACTTTAAGTAATTAATTTATTGTTGTTATTTTTTATTGTTTTTCAAGAATGTGAATTTATTCTTGTACTTTTAAATGATAAACTAAAACTGTATTAGTAGTAGTAGTTCTTTTAGAAAATAAATAATTAAAAACTGTCATTAGTATTATAGCTCCTTAATTTTATACATATTTTTTGGTTTTTATTTCATCAATAGAAAACAATTAGTACAATAAGGACTGTGTAATATATCGATCCGAAGATGTTAGCATAAGATGAATAACATCCTCATTAGTTTCCAAACGGAAGAATTCTGTAATACCCATAATCCGTATTTCTCCTTTCTTGTGCTTCCTGTGACAGGGACCCTACAGGCAATGCTGGTATCGTTATAATTTCTGCTGCGTGAAATAAAATTTTGTCCACAGTTGCTGGCATATAATACAAAGGATATACATTGTTCAAGGGCCAACAAAGTTGTTTCCTCAGTATGGGTCCAAAATTTGATTGGATGAATTGGAAAAGTGCTACAATAATAGTTTCCAGAATTACACTGAGTTTTTAATTAAATTTAAATCCATCCTCGTTATGTCTGCTGTTAAAGAAGGGTTTCCAAAAAATCTCCGCGAGATGTTGCCATCGTTCGTTGTACCTAATCCCTGCTTAACAAAGTCTACCTACCTTTATACCCATTTTTTCAAATAAACGCACAACATTTTGTAATCAATTACAAAATTTGCCATGTTGAAACCAGCTCTATATCTTTTACTCAATCAAAGATCATATGTATGTAGATCTATTATAATGTAAATAACTTGTTTTACCAAAAAACCCGTTACATTAGAAACGGTTATGCCAGAAGCCGATTTCATTTGTTTTAGCATCATGAATGCAATATATTATAAGCGTCATAATAATCCGTAAGTCGACGTGGAGCATCGTGGAGCTTTTTTTACAGACCGTCAAACTATTAAAGCTTATCTTCAAAGGTAGCTTCAACTAAGAGTCTCGTTTGTGAAATTGACAGAAAAACATAATAAACGGTAAATGTCATTTTGAAGCCAAATACAATATTAATCAAAATAAGGAATATTAATTTGATTCAAAATTTATATGTAAAAAAATTCTTACTCTAAAATTGATAAAAAAAATGTATAAATCTTAGACTTTTGCAAGAAGTCACTTTGCATAAGCCATACTCAGCTTAAAAAATCTAAACAAAAATTGTGGAGTATACCCCTTACTCATACATATACATATGGGGCATTTCACGTGAAGCGGACAACGAAAAAAGTGATGGATGTTGAAATTTATTCATCTTTGTGTTATTTATACTTCATTTGAATCTAAAAATACATTTAGAAGGATTTTGAATTTTGAGGTCTGGTACTCCAGTTATGGGCTTGTAAACTTTCGACAAGCAATGAGTAATGGTTTTTAAGAAAAATGTTGATAAATTAAAAGAAGCAATATAAAAATAATTTTAATAGTTGAATATATGGTAAAACAGATGTTCTTTTTATTTATGAAATCTAAACCGGAAATGAAATTTTTTCTTATATATAAAACCGGAAGTTAACATTTCAAATAAAATTTTGGTAAACTTGGCCCATTTTTATATTTTTTTTTTATGTTTCAAAATAAAGCCCATATATTAGAGAAAATACATGCCAAGTTTCAGAGTGGGATACCCATACGTTTAGAAGATACATAATTTTTAGTGCGTGGACCTCGTGCAGAAAACAGATTTAATATACCTATAGAAAACCGGATGTTGGCGATTCAATTTTAATTTTAAGTAGCTTAGACCATTTTGATATTTTTTTTCTTTTGTCTTATTGTTCTTTATATAATAAAGATTCCAAATACCAAGTTTGAAGATGGGATCTCCATTCATTTAGAAGTTACATATTTTTTGGTGCTAAGGTGGCAACTTCGTGTCATGCGATAAGCCCCTCTTGGTCTAGCTTTCTTGCCTTCTCATAGTATGAAGAGACGCCATCTGTTAGGAGTGTAACTTAAATGCTAGAAAAAGAAAGATATAATATGCGGCCACGTTACAATAATTTGTATTGTATGTTTTTTTGATTTAAGTTCTTGCTTTAAATAAATACAATGTTTAGTTAGTTCGCACTTGAATTTAAGTTTAATAATAAATAACACAGACCCACAAAAAAAAACTTCTCTGACTCTGGGGTGTGAATATGTTTCTCATAAGTTTTTCGGGTCGCTGATTTCAAATCCGGGGTCCGTTTGACTCAATCAGGTCAGGTTTAAGGGCATTTGAAGGTCAAATCGCTAAATATTCGTTTACAAATCTGAAAACCTATATATATATGTTTTTGGCATCGCTGAATTCGAATTTGGGCTTTTTTTGACCCCAACATGTAAAGGTCAAGGTCAAACGAAGGTCAAACCTCTCCAATCTAACGATATGATATTTTTGACCCCAGATTCTGAAAGAACGTAAAATTTTACATCTAAATTCATCTAGATCTGTTGTTTGGAATGACCTCTGGAAGATATTCCAAGGTCAAATACTCCTTTTGGATCTCTCGGCTGATGTATCGACAGTAAATCGGGATTTGGGCTCTCAAACCAGTTGATTTTTATGTTTTTGGAGTCACTGAATCCGAATATAAGGTGCGTTTAATACCATTTTGCAGACTCTAGATCATTTGAAGGTATCCATATAACTTCAGAAGTAGCCAATTCACAGCCAATACATAGGCCAAAATCTAAAAAACAAGTCTTATTTTGGATGACCGCTACATGACAGAGGTCGGTAAAAAAAAAAGTCAACACATATTTGCACGTAAAATTTTACGTTCTTTCAGAATCTGGGGTCAAACATATCATATCGTTAGATTGCAGAGGTTTGACCTTTGTTTGACCTTGACCTTTACATGTTGGGGTCAAAAAAAGCCCAAATTCGAATTCAGCGATGCCAAAAACATATATATATAGGTTTTCAGATTTGTAAACGAATATTTAGCGATTTGACCTTCAGATGCCCTTAAACCTGACCTGATTGAGTCAAACGGACCCCGGATTTGAAATCAGCGACCCGAAAAACCTATGAGAAACATATTCACACCCCAGAGTCAGAGAAGTTTTTTTTTGTGGGTCTGTGTTATTTATTATTAAACTTAAATTCAAGTGCGAACTAACTAAACATTGTATTTATTTAAAGCAAGAACTTAAATCAAAAAAACAAACAATACAAATTATTGTAACGTGGCCGCATATTATATCTTTCTTTTTCTAGCATTTAAGTTACACTCCTAACAGATGGCGTCTCTTCATACTATGAGAAGGCAAGAAAGCTAGACCAAGAGGGGCTTATCGCATGACACGAAGTTGCCACCTTAGCACCAAAAAATATGTAACTTCTAAATGAATGGAGATCCCATCTTCAAACTTGGTATTTGGAATCTTTATTATATAAAGAACAATAAGACAAAAGAAAAAAAATATCAAAATGGTCTAAGCTACTTAAAATTAAAATTGAATCGCCAACATCCGGTTTTCTATAGGTATAATAAATCTGTTTTTTGCACGAGGTCCACGCACTAAAAATTATGTATCTTCTAAACGTATGGGTATCCCACTCTGAAACTTGGCATGTATTTTCTCTAATATATGGGCTTTATTTTGAAACATAAAAAAAAAATATAAAAATGGGCCAAGTTTACCAAAATTTTATTTGAAATGTTAACTTCCGGTTTTATATATAAGAAAAAATTTCATTTCCGGTTTAGATTTCATAAATAAAAAGAACATCTGTTTTACCATATATTCAACTATTAAAATTATTTTTATATTGCTTCTTTTAATTTATCAACATTTTTCTTAAAAACCATTACTCATTGCTTGTCGAAAGTTTACAAGCCCATAACTGGAGTACCAGACCTCAAAATTCAAAATCCTTCTAAATGTATTTTTAGATTCAAATGAAGTATAAATAACACAAAGATGAATAAATTTCAACACCCATCACTTTTTTCGTTGTCCGCTTCACGTGAAATGCCGCATATCTAGAATCGAAAAATAGCATTAACTACAATCTAGAAAATACTTAACATTGGGGGTTTTTTCCACCTGAGAACCACTGTGCGTTGCCTCTTACAAGGCTTGGTTTTGGGGTTCGAAAATCTATGAAATCACTTTCGACCAGCTATTTTGATAACCAGACCACTCAGAAGCTTTTAAAGGGTGATTTTTTTGAGGTTAGGATTTTCATGCATTAGTATTTGACAGATCACGCGGGATTTCAGACATGGTGTCAAAGAGAAAGATGCTCAGTATGCTTTGACATTTCATCATGAATAGACTTACTAACGAGCAACGCTTGCAAATCATTGAATTTTATTACCAAAATCAGTGTTCGGTTCGAAATGTGTTTCGCGCTTTACGTCCGATTTATGGTCTACATAATCGACCAAGTGAGCAAACAATTAATGCGATTGTGACCAAGTTTCGCACTCAGTTTACTTTATTGGACATTAAACCAACCACACGAATGCGTACAGTGCGTACAGAAGAGAATATTGCGTCTGTTTCTGAGAGTGTTGCTGAAGACCGTGAAATGTCGATTCGTCGCCGTTCGCAGCAATTGGGTTTGTGTTATTCGACCACATGGAAGATTTTACGCAAAGATCTTGGTGTAAAACCGTATAAAATACAGCTCGTGCAAGAACTGAAGCCGAACGATCTGCCACAACGTCGAATTTTCAGTGAATGGGCCCTAGAAAAGTTGGCAGAAAATCCGCTTTTTTATCGACAAATTTTGTTCAGCGATGAGGCTCATTTCTGGTTGAATGGCTACGTAAATAAGCAAAATTGCCGCATTTGGAGTGAAGAGCAACCAGAAGCCGTTCAAGAACTGCCCATGCATCCCGAAAAATGCACTGTTTGGTGTGGTTTGTACGCTGGTGGAATCATTGGACCGTATTTTTTCAAAGATGCTGTTGGACGCAACGTTACGGTGAATGGCGATCGCTATCGTTCAATGCTAACAAACTTTTTGTTGCCAAAAATGGAAGAACTGAACTTGGTTGACATGTGGTTTCAACAAGATGGCGCTACATGCCACACAGCTCGCGATTCTATGGCCATTTTGAGGGAAAACTTCGGAGAACAATTCATCTCAAGGAATGGACCGGTAAGTTGGCCACCAAGATCATGTGATTTGACGCCTTTAGACTATTTTTTGTGGGGCTACGTCAAGTCTAAAGTCTACACAAATAAGCCAGCAACTATTCCAGCTTTGGAAGACAACATTTCCGAAGAAATTCGGGCTATTCCGGCCGAAATGCTCGAAAAAGTTACCCAAAATTGGACTTTCCGAATGGACCACCTAAGACGCAGCCGCGGTCAACATTTAAATGAAATTATCTTCAAAAAGTAAATGTCATGGACCAATCTAACGTTTCAAATAAAGAATCGATGAGATTTTGCAAATTTTATGCGTTTTTTTTTTAAAAAAAGTTCTCAAGCTCTTAAAAAATCACCCGTTAGTTTGGTTTCCTTTGTCATGGAGAGAAGTAAATGGTATTTTCATCCCCAAAGCTGGCAAACCTAGCCATGTTAATCCTAAAGATCTAAGACCTATTAGCCTTTCATCATTCCTTCTTAAAACATTTGAACGTCTGATTGAAATCCATTTGAGGGCAAACATTGATATGTCCTTACTATCCAATGCTCAATATGCTTATAACAAAGGGAAATCTGTAGAAACCGCTCGACATACGCTGGTTCGTACTATCGAACATACCCTTCATCATAAGGAGTTCACCTTAGTTGCTTTCCTAGATATAGAAGGAGCTTTTAACAATGTCGACGCATCCGCAATCAGATCTGCGCTGTCATCTCTGAAGGTGGATAAGTCAATCAGTAATTTGATAAATCATATGCTGATAAGCAGGATTATAAATTCAAAACTGGGCGATTTTACTACTCGAAGGACTGTCAGTAGGGGTACGCCGCACGGCGGCGTCCTCTCTCCCCTCCTTTGGAACCTAGTTACCTAGTCGTATATAAACTATTAGTGATTCTTGAAAAGGAGGGGCACAGGATGATTGCCTATGCGGACGATGTTGCGATAGCGATATCTGGTAAGCATCCTAACACTCTGAAGGAACTCCTACAAAATGCTCTAAACAAGCTTACTATAACTGGGCAGATCAATGTGGACTCGGTGTCAACGCCCACAAAACTGAACTTGTCATATTTACCAGGAAATATAAAATCCCACACATAGACCCTCCCCTCATCAAAGGTATACCGCTTAAATTCTCAGACAAAGCAAAATATCTGGGTGTTATTTTGGACAAGAAATTAAGCTTGAAGCCCAATATCCAAGAGAGAGTCAACAAAGCCAACATAGGTCTTTTCTCTTATAAAAAAGCCGTAGGTAACAAATGGGTTCTACAAACTCATATAACACACTGGCTATAATTCTCAGTCATTAGACCGATACTTACAATGGAGTGACAGTATGGTGGACTGCGCTGGAAACAGCAACAAACCGCGATAAGCTTAGCAAAGTCCAACGAACAGCTTGTTTAATCACGGGTGGAGCTCTCCGCTCAACTCCTTCTGCTGCACTTGATGTTCTTTTTCATCTCATACCGCTAGATATTTTTAGCAAACAATCGGCCGCTAACACAGCCATCCGACTTAAAGCCTCCTCGCAGTGGATCAATAATGATATTGACCACTCTACTATACTGAACTCGTTCAGTACTCTACCTAGTAACGTCGATTACACCACCCCTCATCCAAAATTTAATAAAAACTTTCAAGTGTCCATCCCTTCCAGGTCTTCTTGGGAAAATGAGTCGTTTTTGATAGACGAAGCAATTCATTTCAATACAGATGTATGTAAAACCGATGACGGGGTCGGTGGAGGCGTATACTCCGATAAATTAAATCTCTGTCTATCTTTTCGTCTTCCCAATCACTGTAGCGTGTTCCAGGCAGAGCTTATAGCAATAAAAGAAGTCCTCTCTTGGCTTAAAGAAAACGTTATATCGACTACTGATATACGTATCTTCTCAGACAGTCAAGCTGCCTTAAAGTCACTGGACTCTGTCTCACAAACTCACAAACAGCCCAAAATTGTCGATCATCTCTGGTGGAGATGTCAAAACAGTTTAACATTCACCTTACATAGGTGCCGGGGCATAGAGACATTCGTGGAAACTGTAAAGCTGACGAACTTGCAAAAAACGGAACAATCTTACCTTTGTTGGATAGCAAATCTAACATCGGTTCGGTATACCCCTAGCTACTTGTAAACTTATGCTAAGGCATGATACCATGAAGAAAGCTAACCACAGATGGACCAGCACCCCAACTTCTGATTTGGTCATTGTTTGATGCTAAACGCTCAAAACAACTAATTTCTATTAGTAGATTGCATATTAGCTCCGTTATAGGTGTCCTTACTGGACACTGCCTAATAGGAAGACATGCTTCTCGTCTTGGAGTTCCTGCAAATGATTTTTGCAGAAGCTGCATGGATGAAGAAGAAGAGGAGTCAGTTCCTCACCTTCTATGTTCTTGTCCTGCCCTAGCGCAAAGACGTAGACTCCACTTGGGAAACTACTACTATAGCGATCATAGTGATCTAAATAATTCCGACATTCACTGTCTCAAACGCTTCATTATAAGCTCAAAATGGTTTAGCGAGTAAGGGTGATTTTTGAAATCCTTGTGGTATCACAACGGACCAAATATTGGTCTAAGTGTGTTGACCTTTTCCGGTCAGCAGCCACTTTAACCTAACCTAACTTAATGTCTCGATGCGTTTGGAGAACTTTGAAAGTTTGGTGATTTTTTTTTAGAAAAGTTAGTCCATGATTTTTTCAAAATTCTCAAAAATTCAATAAAATCACTCTGGTTAGAAATATTTCAAGAACCATATTCGAATGTGCATGCTCTGTCACTCGTGTAGGTTGAACGCATTCATCATTATACCACGTATTCTTTCTCTAGGTTGGTTCGTAGCCTACGGCCCTAAGGTGGTTTCGGCTACCGCATTGTTGGCGTCTGTGGTGGGTGAATGCACAGCGGATGGCTTCTCACTGAAGTGCTCTTTGTAAACTATGTCAACTCCAAGTAAGCTGAGGCGCCCAACTTCAGATTTTTTTTCTGTGTGGTTTGCATGGTTTCAACTTGTCATAAATGTCCACCCACTTTGTTAAACAGTAAGACAGAATTTCAGTAAATATCTTCCAGATAGCATTCATAAACAATATTCCTGTGTAGTTGTTTGACAAATTTTTAAATATTGAAAATATGATCGCTTCCGAATAGCTTTGCGGTACTATTCCTTCTTTGTAAATTTGCTTGAATTTTTACAAAACAGTTTGCAGAAAATCTATAGAGCCATTCTGGAAGGCGGATCTCTGTCTTCTCCTAGAGCTCTATTTGCTTTTCGTCTATTTAGAGCAGTTTGTAACTCTTCCATTTCTATTTGCTTGTCAAGGCAATCAATACATACGAGTACATATCTAGCTAGAGGGAGCTGGATATTCATACTTTGAGCAAGGTCTTTCAAGACTTACCTTCTTAATATCTTTGTTTTCCTATAATTTTGTATACATTATTATTAACTATGTATATAGCGTTAAGAATAAATAAATAAATAAATTAATTAACTTCCTCTTAAATTCTCTGAAGTATTGTTCATTTTGACTAATATTTTCGTTTTCCACTGCAGTTTATCCTCATCACCTATTTGTTAGTGTTGAAAAAAACTCTTCTAATTTGACATTGTGGACTCAGAAATTTGTCGGTCCTGAAGATAACCTCAAGCCGATTCAGTTGGATACATATTTAGAGAATGGAGAATTCCAAAAAAACACTGAACTTTACCCAAATAAATTCCTAAATATGTTTGGAAGAATTTTGGAAGTAGCTTCGGTCACATACATTCCGTATGTTGTTAGTTATTCTGTGGTAATTGATACATAGTTCAGCAAATAAACTACTAATGGAAAATATTTTACAGCCTGAAGGTTTCGGCGATGTGGATAACTTAGATCCGAATCAACCGAAGGAAAGTGTCATTTATACTGGAACCGAAGCTGATATTGTGCTGTCATTCTGTCAACTCAGAAATTGTACAATAAAGGTTATGCCCTGTAAGTTACAAGAAACAGCTGTTGTCCATCTCGCTCGTGATGTAATATTTTGTAGATGGAAATGATAACTGGGGTGGTGTCTACGAAAATGGCACTTCAGATGGGCTAATCGGATCGGTGTACCGACATGAAACTGAATTCGGAATTGGCTGCTACTACAATTGGTTCAATGATCTCTTTGAAACGTCTATTGCTATTGCAAAATCAGCAGTTCCCATATTGGCACCAGCACCATCGTAATCAAAAGTCTATTTCACTAAAATACTAATCAGTTAAGGTTTTTTTCTTTTACCCAACAGCCTCTATCCAGCTTTTATGACTATAATTCTGCCCTTCAACAAACTCATTTGGACCTTGATTATTGTATCTATTTTTGTTAGTGCCATTGTAATGCACGTTATAATGTACTTTAATACTTATATGGAACATCGAGATGGATCTGAAAAATTTCATTTCGATCATACATCATCGTATGAGCTGACTCAATTTCAAATGGTTGCCATATTTTTTCAACAATCATTCTCACAGTCAAAGTAAGTACTCGAGTTTAGTTTGTGTCCACGGAAATTTGATGGTAGATAAAACTCAAACACATTTATTTTAAAATTGTCACGAAAGCTGTTCATAACTTGGTGTGTTTTTTTTTTTTTAGTTTGAATACTTTGTTCTAACTTTTTACTATGTCACATAAAAAGGGTTACATTTGTGCACAACTCGCAGCAGTAATTCAATTTGCTTATGCAAATCCGTGAAATATACAATTTTAATTCACGTAAAAAAATTATTTAAAAAATCAGACCTTTAATGCTCCAGAGACGTAAGTGTTCCATAACGCAAATCAAATAAAATCGCGAAGGTGATTGGTTATTCTCCTGTTCCAAGGATCAGAAGCCTAATGTTTGGATAGCGAAAGGCTCGGAAACCAAAACGAGAGCTATTTGGTGTTTGCATAGCTGGGCACCGTTAATCAAAAAGTTAACTTCGTTAATCGTTAATCCGCTAATAAAAAAGTTAGCTTCGTTAAACGTTAAAGCGTTAAATTTCGGAACAATTAACGCAAGTTAACGTTAATCGTTAATCCGTTAACATGTGTTAAAAATTGCATTTTTATATTTTTTTTCTCTAAGCACTGGCGCTAAGTAATGCCGGTCGTTCAATTCTGTGCAACCAACGGGTTGGATATAGTTGTTCGCCGTTGCTCAACGAATTGCGCAACAAGTGTACGGATAGTATACGAGCTCGTGTTGCTCCTTGAAAATGTTCGATCAACACGTTGAGCCACATTTTCAAGATAATGTGTTGCACATTATTTGTTCAACGCGTTGATCAACTTTTTAATTTTTCTTGGGATTTCTTGACGTAATATTGTGTTGCGTTGCGTTGGCTGCAGTGAATTACGTAAGTTGCTGCACTAGCGTATGAGGTTGTAAATCGTTAATCCAACGAAAGAGTTGAATAAAAAGTTGAACAAAGTTGGTTGAACTTATCGCGAACATAGTGGACCGGTATAATGAAATGATCACATGAAACGAATCTCTTCGCAGTTTTCTCACTTGCACGCGCCGTCAAAATATAAATCAGGGTTTCATTCCTTGAGAAAGCAGTACTTCAAGAGAAAAAAAAGCAGTACACAGCAGTACGGCAATAAAATGAAACTTTTTTTCATAAAATATTTTTTTTATTTTATTTTTATAAAAAAATAAGAATGGTCAAATTTATATTTATCTCATTGACATGTTTTTTTTTTTTAGGCAAATCGATTTTATTTCAACAATTCGACATAATATTTTCTGCTTTTATCAAGAGTTCCGCTTTAGGTCCAATTTAGACGTCTTTAATACTTACAAGAAGATGAACATCATTCAAATTTATGTTAAAACTCAATATTTCGTAAGCCACATACTCGTTTTTTTTTAAACTAAATGCAGAAAAAAAAATTATTTTTTCTTAGAGGCCAGTTATAGCTATCATTGAAATGCATCATTGGAATAAATCAGTGGAATGCTCACTGCTCACTTCATTTTTTTGACAAGCCAATAACAACCAACTCTATGTGTTTGAGGTTAGAGTTGATCATTGAAAGCAAAAGTGACATTTGAGAATAGAAAGAAAATCGATAACATTCAGTGGAACGATTATGATCCAAGTTAAAAAAACGAAAATCAGCTGTTCATAGAAGCTGATTTCTATTTTAATCAGAGTTATATATTTTATAGAGTAAAAAATTCTCATAATTATAAGCTTCATTTTGGTACCAATTAAAGCCATTGCAGTTTGTTTAATTGTCTTAAAAATCCAAATGAAAATGTTCAATGATGCATTTAAATGATAGCCATAACCAGCCCCTTAAAATAACGGCGCCCATAGAAATGTTAAAAAATGTTTTTCGAAAATCGTATTTATCTCGAAAACAGCCCTTAGAATGTTAATAAAAAAAATGTTTGTGCGATCTACAGTTTAACAAAAATAATTCAAATTAAGTCGTTAGGCTAGCCGCGCAGTAGCAAACTTTTAGTTGCGAAACTGTTTGGTTACTTATAGAAAACAGATGAACTGTTTGGTTGAATGTCCGTGAATTTGCAGATAATTATATGTTATATAAAATGGCGAACTTATTTTAGGCAATCGTTTAGTTTGTGTCCAAACACAAACTTTTTAGTTGCTTGAACCAAGCAGTTTCGCAACTAAAAGTTGCTAGTGCGCGGCTAGCCTTATAGAAAACAGATGAACTGTTTGGTTGAATGTCCGTGAATTTGCAGATAACTATATGTTCAATAAAATGGCGAACTTATTTTAGGCAATCGTTTAGTTTGTGTCAAAACACAAACTTTTTAGTTGCTCGAACCAAGCAGTTTCGCAACTAAAAGTTGCTAGTGCGCGGCTAGCCTTACTGATAGTACCTACCCTAGAACCATTTTTTCGATTTTTTACTTTCTCATTGTGGGTATTATCATAACGAGTTTTAATGAAATATCTTATACAGAAGCGTCTAAAAAGTTTAAGAAACATTGCATATCAAAGCTTAGAAAAAAAAAGAATTTTAGAATTTAAATTTTTAATTGAAGTGCTAAAAAGTGTTTTACAAATTTTAACTACGTATACATAAGCGGCACGTGGTAGATTTTTCAAATTTTATGAGTTTCATTCAAAGAGTTTATTCAAGAAATGTTAAAACGGTTTATATGACGACAGAAATAGAAACAAGAACAAACGGAGGGAGAAGAGAATAGAATAAATGATTTTGATTTGATTTGATTCTTGGGTATGTTCGCAGAGAATAGTTTTTGAGTGCATTTAGATAATGCTTTAAAGATTTTGTATGGAAAAGTTGACGAGAAAAAAAAGCAGTACTTCGGGTATCTTTGCAGTACGGCAGTACGGAGCTTCAAAAAGCAGTAAAAATACTGCAATTGCAGTGCTTCGACAGCTCTGAATATAATACGTACCTAGCTGTTTTTTGTTTCACCCGCGGCAAGCGCCGCGCGGCACTTGTCTCATACCTGTCTGAACCTGTTTTTCGCGCCGCGCGGTAAATAGTAGGCATTGGATTAACGATTAACGGACTTAACGTGAATTAACGGATTTAACGTGTCCGTTAACATTTTTAAAAGTTAACTTAAAAGTTAATCCGTTAATCAAAATGTTAACTTCGTTAATTAACGATTAACGGATTAACGAGTTAATGCCCAGCTATGGGTGTTTGTATGTTAATTGGACATCGCCAAACTGTCAAGTCCTAGTGATATGTCGACAAAAATATGGGATGTTGAATACGGAGCATCCATTCTGGCTAAATCGTCTGTGAGAACGACACACTTCAGCTATTTGGACAACCAGACTGCGTACACAACAGACAAGGCTATGAGACAGAACTCTGAGTTGTTTATCATAGATGTGAGGATTCTGAGGTTTCCCATGTTGCAGTCGAAAATTACAGCCATATTGTGGGGAGTTCTTGAAGAGACCATCATTACAGGTCATGAAAACGGTCAAATTTCTCTTTGACACATCAGAAAAGGCAAAGAAATAAACTCGGTCAATGATCATACTGTAAAATCACTTTGGTTAGAAATATTTCGAGAACCAGACCTTGCAGAAGCTTCTGGCTTTCACCTATGGATAGCTGTTGAAAATTTAGCATGTGATTTTGAAAACTGGAGCGTTAAACAGGGCTTGCTTTCGGAAATACCACCAACCAAAGACATTATTAGGTAGTTGGGGCTCGAATATCCATAAAATTACCTTTCATGGTAATTCAGTTCGCCTTCAAAGTTCCTTATATTCTTAAGTCTATTGCATCTCATAAAAAATTAAGGCATAGTCTAATTCTACAAACGAAGTGATACATAGAGCTAAGAACTAAATTTGACAAAACTTATCAATGTTCCGTTGAGACTCTCCAAAGTTAATATGAGTATTGAAAAAATTGGAAATGATTTTTAAGACGTCCCTTATTGAAGTGTAATCTTTAAATTTAATTATTATTATTTAATTATGCTTTTTGAATTTTGTAAAAATTAATTAATTAAAATATTTGGTTGTACAAACCATGACTTTATTATTCGAACGGTTTTTAATACATATTTAAGTTTCCCTGATTCCCAGACAAACAGAGCGTGTCAGTCCAGTACACTATAATCACTACTATTGGTTGTACAATGTCAAAAATATATGTTATGTTTTCGCAAAAATTTGAACTGAGATCTTTATGAAACTTGAGAAACGGTTAAGGACGACGTAATATTATCTGTTTTTTTTTGGTTATTTCTACGACACATGGTTTTTGCAGTTTTTCAAAACCAAAACTAACCTTATGTACACTGCAAGGTATTTTTGAAATTCAAGAAAATATTTTTTTCCTAAAATCAGTTTCACTCATTTTCATAAAAATATTTGAGAAATAACTTTTAATAAAAGCTCCATTAGGATTTAAAAAAAAAAACAATAAACATGATTAATAAATAGTTCCTCGTCCATTTTTACTTGCGACTTATTGTGGGTACTATAAGGCAAGTAATGCATTCGTAAAAAAAATCGAACTCGAGATTTTGATAAAAGTTGACATTACGATGATAGCGAAGACCAAAAAAGTGGGTCTCGCAATTCTGTCTGTCTGTCTGTCTGTCTGTCTGTCTGTCCGTTCGATTGCAGCTAAACGGTCGGCCGATTTTCGTCAAACTTGGTAGATATGGGTTTTAAGTTTTTACCCCCGGATGTTTTTTGATTTGATTTTTTAAGACCAAAAATAACGGTACCTGCCATACGATTTTTTTTCGAAATTTTATAAACAATTTTTTTTTCTCAAAAACTGTTCGACAGATTTTAAAAATAAAAACATAAAAAAATTTCATTTAATTAAACCTAGGTATTGGATGAAAAAAATTTTCCGAAAAATGGTTATTGAGGGTACCCCCCACGGAACTCTTTTTTTTGTTTTTGATTTTCTCAAAAACATTACAACCGATTTTGATAATTTTTTTTTGCTAAAGCTCCCTAAAAACATAAATAGAATTGTGTACTCAAATTTTCAAAAAAATTTTTTTTGGATTTTAAAAAAAACTTCAAATTTTTTTTTCAAAACTCAATATTTCGAAAACCCCCTGCTAGATTTTTTTTAAACTCGATAAATAAAAGTTTCTCAATAATATCTACAAGATGTGATAAAAAAAATTATATTTTACCTAAAAATTAAGGTACGAGTACAAATGCTAAAAATTTAAAAAAAAAATGATTTTCAAAAATCGTATTTTTCTCGAAAACGGTTCCGAGAATTTTGCTAAAATTTTTTTCTTTCAATTAATTTTTACGATCTTTAATTTAATAAGAAAAATTTTGAAATTACGATATTACAGCTTGTACCTACCATAGAACCATTTTTTCGAATTTTGAATTTCTCATTATCCACATAACGGATCTTAATAAAAAAATTTATAGAGAAGCTTCTAAAAAGTCTAGAACACATTGCATTTCAAAAACTTAAATTAAATATTTTTTGAATTTTTGAAAAAAAAAATATATTTTTTATTTTTTTGAAAATTCAATATCTCAGAAATGGCTCAATATTTTTTTTGCAAATTTAATTTTTATTCGAACAATAATAAAAACTTTAAATTGGCGTACCGAAATTTTTCTTAAGTTTGTATGTATATAAAAGCTTCTTTTTTTTTTAAGAAACCACTACAACGACTTATAATTTTTGTTCCTGCATAAATTCATATTTGCATAGCATTCTGTTTTTATCTCTTACTACTAAAAGAATATAAAAAATTAATTTTATCCTTATGAACAGTTTTTTCAAATAACATTTGTATTTAAAATTCCTAGTCTATTACATAGGAGCAAGTTCGTGCGACCCAGTCGTGCATTTTATTTTTTTTTAAATTCGATGTTCTAAAAACGGTCCTATTATATTTTTTTAAATTCTTATTTACAAAATGATTTAAACTATATACATACAGCCATATTTATAAACTCATTATTTTTATTTGAATCAAGCTAATTAATATCTAGCGTACAAAAAATATTACTTAGAATTAAGAATTTATAAATTATACAATATTATAGAACATTTTTTTAAAACTATTATTTGAGACATCACAAAAATTTATTAATAAATTATGATTGACGTTATACAAATTAAACATTGTATTCAATGGTGAATTCTGCTCATAGTTGGTACGATAGTGTTTTATGTAAATTGGGTCACGAAAACCTCTTAGATTTCGATTTGGAACATTAAAATTAACACGACACAAAAGGTTTAAAGCATCGATATTACCATCAATAAGATTAACAATAAAAACAAAACATAAATAAGAACGTCTGCGCTCCGGACTGGGTAAATCTATGAGTTTTAAACGGCTGCTATATGAAGGAAGATTCAATGGATTCTGCCAGCCTAAGCCTCTAAGAGCAAATTTTAGGAATCTTTTTTGAATTTGTTCAATTCTTATTTTGTGACAACTGTAGTAGGGGGCCCATACCTGGCAAGCATACTCTATAATGGGTCTGACAAATGTGGTAAATAGTTGTTTGATAACATAAGGATCAGAAAACTGACTTCCCTTTTAATCCAACCTAATATTGAATTGGCTTTATTACATGCCATATTGATATGCTGTGTGAATTCGAGTTTCTTATCGAACAATACACCAAGGATAGATACATCATTTACATTTGATAGATTTACGCCATTGAAACTATAGTCAAAAGATAAAACGGACAATTTTCTTGTAAAATTTATAATCTTACGCTTATCGATATTTAACAACAAATAATTACGTGCACACCAATTATAGAAAGCATTTATATCAATTTGAAGCTTTTCACAGTCAAGATTGCTAGAAATAGTTTTAAATATGTTAACATCGTCTGCATACATAAGACAATTAGAGTACTTTAAAACTGAAGGAAGATCATTTACAAACAATATAAAAAGAATTGGACCCAAATTATTATTATAAATTATAGTGAGTACATAAGGCTATGCAACCCTTAATGCCTCTAAATGCAAAATCGTTATTTATAAAACTTATCTGACGTTGAATAGAGGCATTATAAGCTAAACGCGTTTGGAGGTTGAATAGTGCCTACATAAGGACATTTTAGTATTGAACTGTCACATTCACTTTGACATCACATTGAATTATAAAGATTATCAACAAAATAAAATGCCTTTGATTTGATATTGAAACTAAAACTTTGTGTTATTTTTATTTATTGAAACAAAAATGTTATACTACGAGTAATATATTAAAAACAAATTGAATTGAAAATTGTTTAGAATTAAATAGAGATATATATACTTGTTGGTGATCTCTCTCCACGCATCCTTCTTCATCCGGTGTGTTAGTGTTGTAATTTTTATTTTGCATTATTGAATTTTATCCTCAAGAACTTGTCTGTGTAGTATTCCAGCTAGGATCAAACGAATAACAATTTGATTTCCAGTATTGTGCTAGAGATAATAACATACTTATTTATCTGATGAATCAAAGTTAATTGTTCGAATTCTTTTAGCTTTTGGTAGTTTCGTTCTTGTTTATTAAATTCGATAGACAGACAAGATGTTTTTTTTTTTTATTTTCTGACAAACAGCTGAGTGTTATGAAGGCTAAATGTAATAGATTCTTACTTTTTGGTACTTTATTTGACACAAGCTCATTATAACTATGCAAGGTAGGCAAATGTTTTATAAATATGAATTTGCATAGTGGATGAATAAGTCCTTATGCATTGCATAACTATTCACGCGTTTAGCGAATTCTAATAAATACGGCTGATAATGTATACACAGTTATTTAAAATTTACTTGAAAAAAAAAACCGTTGCAACGATCACAAAATCTTGTTCTTATATTTTAGAGACTAAGAAAAGATCATATTAGAGAAAAATACATAAAGTTAAAAAAAAAACATAAAAAAAATTGGAACGCCAATTTTAAGTTTTTATTATTGTGCAAGCAACAAGTAGATCAAAAAAATATCTCAAAACCATTTTTAAGATACTGAATTTTCAAAGAAAAAATTAAAAGAAAAATTATCTAAAAGTTTTGATATGCATTATTTTTAAGACTTTTAGAAGATTCTGTATAAAAAATTTCAGTTAAAATCAAAAATCAAAAAATATATTATGGTAGCTTAGCTACTGTTACTTTTGTCTAAAATTCAAATTTCACCGTATAATAGACGAAATGAATAATATGTACATCAAAGTTCTTGGAGTCATTTTTACTTGCGATATAGGTACTATAGGGCAAGTTCTGCATTTGGAAAAAAAATCGAACTCGAGATTTTGATCAAAGTTGACATTACGATGATAGCGAAGACGAAAAAAGTGGGTCCGGCAATTCCGTCTGTCTGTCTGTATGTCTGTCTGTCTGTACCTCGAACTACAGCCTAAACTACTGGAGGTATTTTCTTCAAACTCGGTACTTAAGGGTCTTCGGTGATTCCCTAGAGGAAAAATTGAAATTTTTTTTTTTAGCTCCAAAACTAAGGGTACCCCCCATACACCCGTAATGCAAAATCTTATTTATCTCGAAAACGGCTCTAACGATTTTGATAAAAAAAAATTAGGTGTGAAATTATGGACATGGACTACATTTTGGTGAAAAAAAAATTTGTGGGGAAATGTAACATTTTTTTTTATAAAAATTTTAAGGAAAATTTAGTACACAAAAAACATATTTCAGTGTGTCTGTATGTCTGTACCTCTCACTACAGCCTAAGCCACTGGACCTATTTCTTTCAATCTCGGTAGTTAAGGGTCTTTGGTGATTCCCTAGAGGAGAAATTGAAATTTTTTTTTTAGCTCCAAAACTAAGGGTACCCCCCACACACCCGTAATGCAAAATCTTATTTATCTCGAAAACGGCTCTAACGATTTGGATAAAAAAAAATAGGTGTGATATTATGGACATGGACTATATTTTCGTCAAAAAAATTTTTGGGGCAAAATGTTATTAACGGTACCCGTCATAGAATCGTTTTTTTTATTTTTGACTTTCTCGTTAACGGCTTTAAGGATTTTAACCAAAAATTTTCATTAGGATTCTACTTAAGTTTAAAATAATATTGCGTATAAAAATATTCGAAAAAATATTTGTTGGGTTTTTTGAAAAAAAAAAATAAATTTTTTTTGAAAAATCAATATCTTCAAAACCTATGAACAATTATTTTTTGAAATTATTTCCTAAAATCAATATTATTAAATACTTAAAGTTCGCATCCCATATTTTTTTCTTAAAAAAATTTGAAAGAAATTTTTTATATAAAAAATGTATTTAATAATAAAACGAAAAGTTTGTTTGCATACATTCATACTTTGCTAGAAATCAGACGGCAATTTTATGCATTTGAACATTATTATTTATTATCTCATTAAATCAATTTTTTATACGAGTATTTATAAAATGTATGTGACGTTAACAATCAAACAGAGGCTAAAAAAAATGAACATGAAACCGAGCAAAAGGGCGGAAAACTATAATTCCTAAAATATTTAAGATAATTTAATGCAGTAAATTTTGTAAAATTTGTAGAAGTCTTTTTTATTAGATTGACCAATAAAAATAATAAAGGGACCTTTTATTTTCGTCCTTTAGTGAAATGTTTTTTTTTTTAGGCAGTTTTGTTTGTTAAAAATATATTTAGCGCGTTTTGAAAATAAGTTTCTTAAATTTTGATTCTCAAATGCCTGTAAAATTAAAAAAGAAGAGAACATTTAAGTAAGGAAAAGTTCTTTTTATTGGAATTCATTAAAACTTATTAAACAATGATAACAAAGAATACGATAGGTAAACTAAAGATCCTTTTATAAGTGTCAACAATTTTAGCGCCCAAAATTATTTAGCTCCTTTTGAAAAACAATCCTATCTATTTGATTTCATTTAGAGAAAAATAGAGCTGTTTTGAAAATTACAAGGATTGTATGAAAAATAGCACCCATTTGATTGTTAAAAACATTAAAATAGTAATAACTTCTAAACCAGCCCGTTTTGAAATACAATTTTTCCACCATTCTATAGCTCTCTTTAATACGCAAATTTTGGTATACCACACTCTATATTTTGAAAAAAGTGCCTTTAGCACCGTTTTGATTGTTAACGTCACGTATCTTAAATTCTAAAGTACTTTTACATAAGAGCAAGTTCGTGCGATCCAGTCGTGCATTTTATTTAGAATAGAGTAGAGTAGAGTAGCTTTATTCTTGGATAAAAGAACATTTGTTTTCAAAATCTTTTAGCTAGAGTTAAAAACTGTAAATTGCAAAGTTTCAAAAAAACCTAGTGGTTATCGAAATATTGAATTGACCCATCTTTTTTTTAAATTTCAGAACAATTTTCAAAACTTTAATACACAATAATATTTAAAATTTGTAATTTAATTTTGGTGGGGACAATACCCCCATTTATTAGGCTTAATACAAGCTAATTCTTAATCTAACTTAAATATAACTCTTAAATCTAGGGTTGGCGGTTGGTTATTGGAAGCATGATTAAGAAAGAGTTGAGGTTAAAGTTGAAACAATTTTTGTTATAATTAATCCTCCGAAGCATGCGAGTAATAGGTTCGTTGGAGCCATAAGAGGTACGGCGCGGCGGGTAGGCAGATAGAAGAGACGAGGATTTCTAATATTACGGGAATTAGTGTTGAAAGAGATGGAATTATAGAGAGTTGTGCAGTCAACAGATCCCGAAAGTAATCGATGAATGAAGAGAATGTCGCTTATTGCTTTTCGTTCTTCCAGCGTATATAACTTGATTAACAGAAGTCGGGCTTCATACGTATGCAAAAAAAGAGGGTTATTCCAAGACAGACCGCGAATTGTGAAACGTAGGAAACGACGCTGAATGCTCTCGATTCTGGATTATATAAGTTTGTTGATAAGGGGACCATACTTGACAGGCGTATTCAAGAAGCGGGTGGACAAAGGTTATGTATAAAGAACGGGTCACGTAGGGGTCAGAGAATTCTTTGGACCGGCGTTTTACAAAGCGTAGTGTAGAGTTCGCTTTTTATATAATCTCATCAATATGTGTGAGAAAGGTGAGTTCTCTATCACACAAAACACCAAGGTCTCGAATTGACTCAGCGGTGGATATGGGTCTTAGGTCAAAATCAGCTGTATGGTTTTTGAGAAAATCGAAACTAAGAAAATAGTTTTATAGGACCAACGATTCATTCGAATTTTTTTTGCAATCATAATCTAGCTTTACAAACGAGGCTTTTAACTGGCGTGGGTAGATTTCGGCGGCATGTTGCGGATATGTTGTTTTATTGACATCTGCCAAATCTGTTGATTATTACTCGGTTAGTAATGTACTACAGGATAGGCCATCTAGTGTTTTATTTTTAAATCATAGGTTATTTTAAAACTGAAAGCTATTCCCCGCTCGAAATCTTAGCAGAAAGTCTGTATCATACCTCCGCGGAACGAAATGAGTCGCTTTACGCTTGAACAACGCAACGTTGGGAAATATTGAAAACTTATTTCCAAAATGAGTGCTGTGTAGCCCAAACATTGCGTTTTTTGAAAAGAAGTTTTTCCCGAAATAAAGCACCCACCATACCTGCTGTACGCAAGTTTGTGCAACAAGTTCGTGAGACTCATATGCTAGTGCACAACACCCATAACCACCGTCGGTCGTCGTACGGTGCGCACAGACTAGAATGTGGCTACTGTAGCCGAGAGAATGAGACTCAATTTGCGATCATCAACTCGGCATCGATCTCAACAGCTCAACATTTCATGTAGTAGCCTGAGGAAAATTCTGCACAAAGATCTCGGATTATTCGATTACAAGGTCGATTTGACTCAGCAATTGAAGGCGCATGACCACTTGTTTCGTTATCGCTTGAGCGACGCACGTTGTGTTCCATAATTAATGGGAATGTTTGCTCTTACTAATACATTACATATTACACTACTCCATAGATAAACCTACGAAGTAGAGACACTAAAAGCACTGGCAACTGAGACCATCACCTAGACATTACAACCATGTCACATGTCAACAGCAGGAGGTTGGTATTGAACGGTCCTCCATTCAAGTACAAACCACGCACAATGATACTTGATTTCGCTGATCGATGGGAAGCGATGCTTTCATCAAGCCCTACGACGTTGACTAATCCATGGAAAAAATTAAATTTTGTTCATTTTATTGCATTTTTAAAAAATAAACTTGTATTTGGTCCACCCTTTAATATCACCATGGCAAGTAAAAAGATTGAACAGCACGTCCAAATGATAAGACTTTATTATCAAAGTAAATGTTCGTCAGTGCAAACGTTGCCCCCATCATACGGTAGATGTGTTGGCCCTTCACAGTCGACTCTTCAACTTTTGGTGGTCAAATTTAAGACGGCCCGTTTGCTAATCAATCAGTCAACATTCTTTCATGAAAGGTCGAAAATCGCCACAGGCCTTTTGCAGACTTCAAATTGTCGAATTTTTCATCGAGACTTGAGCCTATACCCGAACAAGATGCAACTGCCACAGGAGCTTAAAGTTCATGACCATAGACAACGCCGTTTCTTCGCTGACTGTGCTTCGGGGAGTGTTTGGGAGAGGACCCCAATTTTGGATGACAAATCGTCTTAAGCTACTTAACTACTATTGACATTCTGCGTGAACGATTTGAAGGTAAGGTTATCTCTCTCGAATTGGCCACCAAGGTTATGTGATTTGGCCCCTCTAAACTTATACCTGAAGTCACAGGTCTATTCGAATAAACTACAATCCACCGATTCCCTTAAATTGAACCTGGAGGTATTAATTGTATTAACAGTTTTTGGTATTGGTCTCAGAATTATTCTGAAAATTTTGATTAAATCATCTCTCGAAAAATGCTTTTTTTTTATTTTAAAACCTATTACTGCCTTTACATAATGTATGCTTATATGTTTCTAACTGTTTCGTTATTTACCTAAAAGACTGGATCGATTTGCTGCTCGGTTCTTTTTGAGCACACTACTTCTGGCTGGCATAACATTGGAAAACACATACAGTGGCCAACTTAAGTCTCTACTGACAATCCCAGCAGTAACAGAACCTGTAGATACAATTCAAAAATTTGCCAAGACCGACTGGAAGTGGGCTTCTCCGTCTGGGGCTTGGATTTTCTCCATAGCCTTTTCGGATATTCCCCATGAAAAGATTATGACAGAGAAATTTGTTGAGATGACTTATGAGCAACTGAGAGATGCATTTTACAAAGGAAACTATGGTATTGGCTTGGAACGTTTGCATGGAGGCATTTATAGCTTTGGTGATTATATTAAAGATGGAAATTTAGATCAATTGATTGTAAGTTTTGTCATTGTTTAATTTTAGAATTCTGTATATATTACTACCAATTTTTTTATATTTTTATTCAAAAAGATGACTAAAGACGATTTGTATTACGATTATTCAAGAGGATTTGCCATTAGGGGCTGGCCACTTATGGATACTTTTAATACACATATTTTGTGGTGTTTAGAACATGGACTCTACAATTATTGGGAAAAAAAGGTGAACGATTGTAAGTTATTAAAAAGTGTATTTTTACATTTTTTTTGCAATTCCAGCACGTGTATTACTTCTTGGACAGAAAAACTCAAGGAATAATGTTTAATCTTGCATCGGGACATCTTCAGAAATTCCCACCAATCCCCTTAACTATTGCAAACATTTCAGGACCATTGTATGCTCTTGCTATTGGATATAGTACGGCATTGGTGGTATTGATATCGGAAATATTTGCTAACAGAAGTAACAAATTCTTAATGCACTCAAAAGTTACAACGAAAACTTACTCTTCAATTTAAAATTTACATTATGTTTATTCTTACTTTTAATCAATTTAAAATTATTAGCATAATTTTGAACAGTAAGCATTAAATTCACTGCTTTCGCTTTTAAATAAAATTCACCTTGAATTGTTTTTTTGTTGTCATTTTGATTAATTGTTTAGCTTTAATCTTTGATTTATTCAATATAGACTAAGAGCCCACAGCAATTTTTGGGTGTAACTGATAACAAAAAATAATTAGCATAATAAGATAGGCCTTTTATAGATATTTGCAAATGTGAAAGTCTTGCATACTCTAGTAAAAAAAAATTAGAGAAAGCACAAAAATCCAACACTCAAGAGAACATCGCCGTGATCCATGAAAGTGTACAGCAGAAACCGATGCAGACTTCAACTTGGCGTCGGGATTTGAGCCTGCAGATCTAACTGACCCAGGAGTTCAAAGTTCATAGCCATAGACAACGACGTTTGTTCGTTGACTGGGCTTCGCAACGTTTAGAAGAGGACGCATTTCTAGATCAATGGCTCTGTTTGCCGTATGTGGAGCGAAACTAACTCATACGACGTTCGCCAGGTGTGCATTTTTGGCAAGTGGCATCATTGGTCTGTACTTTTAAATCGCCGCGATGTTGATGAGGCCTTTACAGAACGACGAAAACTGATTCCTTATGGCCCAAATTGAACAATATGATCCTAGGTGACTTGTGGTTCCAGCAGAACGGCGCTACATGTCATTACTTTTGACATTCTGCGTGAACGATTTGGAGATAGAGTTCTCCCTCGCAGAAGTGACATGAATTGGGTCATGCGATTTGACCTAACTAGACTTTTTCTTGTGGGGTTTCCTGAAGTCGCAACTCTATGCAAACAAACAAAAATCACCCGATGTTAGGTTAGGTTAGGTTAGGAGGGGTGTGCACAGCACAAGGCTGTTGCGTACACGAGGGCCTATTGGTCCATTGTGATCCCCTATTAATAAAAGCAGAGATGCTCCTAACTAATGTCTTATGTAGATTGGTTCATTTTCGAACCAGCCTGTGCTTACAATGAATTTTCTCATGTTTGCCATTGAGACCTGCGTTAGATCGTCTAGTTCACCAACAAACCTGTTTCCAAAGTAGCGGAGGCGATTTGCTTGGAGGTTTGGACAGTCACAGAGCAAGTGTTTAATGGTTTCAATCTCCTCGACATCCTGACAGCTCCTACAGAAATCTGGCGCAAATGCACCCATTCTTATGGCCATTGTGCCAATGGCGCAGTGACCCGTCAGTACACCTATCAGGATTCTGATGTTCTTTTTACTGAGCGATAAGATATATCGAGTTTTCTTTTCATTAATTTTAGGCCATAAACTTCTAGAGATAACGCAGTCGTCCCTGGAGGACCAGGAGTTATTGATTCGCTCTTTCGTTATTAGGTCTATTTTCCTTTTAATCACGCCAATCGGGATTTTTGGTCCCAAATTTAAATGGCTACTGCTGTTTTTATTTGATTCTGACCCTTTCCTTGCCAGTTCATCTGCTATTTCATTCCCTTCTATATTACTATGTCCAGGAACCCAGCAGAGGTTGACTTGGTTGGTGTTGCAAATATTGTTCAGCATGTCTCGGCATTTTGTTACTGTTTTGGATCTTATAGTCTCACTGGCTAAAGCTTTGATGGCCGCTTGGCTATCCACGAAAAATGTGATCTCCGACGAGTTCAATTCTTTCGTGCGTACCAATTCTGCCGCCTTTTCAATAGCGTAAATCTCAGCCTGAAAGACACTACACTCATCTGGGAGTTTGAATGATTCTTTTATATTGAGAGATTCACAGAACACAACAGCTCCTGTTGCTTCTTCCATTTTTGACCCATCGGTGTAGAATGAAATTCCTTGTTCACTAATTAGTGAGTTGGATTCCCATTCCTGTCTTTCGGGTATAGCAGTGGAGAAGTATCTGTTGAAATCTATTTTGGGTGGTAGTCCGTTGTCACATTAAGCCCTGCCACTTTGTCATACCTTTGCAGGATAGACCCATGACCATGAGTCCATGACTGCTGTGCTTCCAAGAGCCCATTTCTTTAAGCCGAATTGCGCTTTTGGCTGCTGTGCATTTTATGTGCTCGTCTAGGACTGGAAGATTTAAAATAATTTCCAGCCCCGCCTGTGGCGTAGAACTCTGTGCCCCCGTTATTCCTAAACAGGCTAGTTTCTGTACCTTATTCAGGTTTTTGAGATAGCTTCTTTTTTCTACGGCCGTCCACCACACGATCGACCCATAGGTAAGTATGGGACGAACTATCGCCGTGTACATCCACTGTATGACCTGCGGTCGCATGCCCCACCGTGTACCGAAGGTTTTTTTGCATGTGTAGAGAGCGCATAATGCTCTTTTCATTCTTTCCTCTGTGTTACGTTTCCATGTTAGCTTGGAATCAAGAATTACTCCAAGATATTTAGCCTCGTTGGAAAGTTTCAGGGGAATATCGTTAAGCTTTGGAGGGGTAATATCCTCCAATTTCCTTTTCTTCGTAAACAGGACTAGTTCGGTTTTGGAAGGGTTAACTCCGAGAACGTTTTGTGCTGTCCAAGAAGATAGTTCTTTAAGTGTAGATTCCATAATATCCTTGATGGTGGTAAGATATTTACCCGATATCAGAATTACTATGTCGTCCGCATAGGCTACTATTTTAATGCCCTGATTCTTAAATCTTGTGAGAATTTTGTTAACAACCAGGACCCAGAGAAGAGGTGAAATTACTCCTCCTTGTGGTGTGCCTCTTGTAACCGATTTCTCTACTTTGCTATCCCCAAGTTGCGAGCTAATGATTCTACCATTGAGCATGGTATAAATCCAGTCCACAATAGCAGATTCAACGCCAACTTTTTCTAGAGCAGATTTAATGGACTCCGTTTTTACGTTGTTAAACGCTCCTTCGATGTCCAAAAATGCTGCCATGGTGTATTCTTTGTGCTCGAGACTTTTCTCAATTTGTGAGACGACCTCGTGCAACGCAGTCTCCACTGACTTACCTTTCAGGTAAGCGTGTTGGTAGTTGCACAGGTTGCTTGGTTTGAGTAGGTCCCTAACATGCAGATCAATAATTCTCTCTAGTGTCTTGAGGAGAAACGAAGAGAGACTTATCGGTCTGTAATCTTTTGCAGTCGAGTGTGTCGGTTTTCCAGCTTTTGGAATAAAGACTACTTTAACTCTCCTCCAACTGATCGGGACGTATCTCCATTTGATACAACTTTTGAAGATAACCCTAAGCCATGGGGTGATTATCTGTAGAGCATACTGAAGAAATGCCGGAATTATCTTATCTGGTCCGGCTGATTTGTAGGGTTTGAACGAGTTTATTGCCCACATAATCTTCTGCTCTGTGATAACCTGTTCCAATTCTGGTTCTGATTGTAAGATATCTAAGGTGTGTGGTTGTGTAAAACCCGGTCCTTGATGATTCTTACAGCCCGGGAAATGCGTTTCCATAAAGAGTTCAAGTGTTTCCTGGCTCGAGTTCGACCACGATCCATCGGGATGCTTAATGTATCCCGGAATCGTGGTATTATGTGCAAGGATCTTTCGAAGTCTCGCAGCCTCACTTGTGATCTCAATGGATTCACAGTGTCTTGCCCATGAGTCCTTTTTGGCCCTTCTTAACTCTTTGGTGTATGAGTTAAGTTCGGATCTATATAAATTCCAATCTTCCTCCGATTTACTCAGTCTGGCTTTGTTGAAAAGTTTTCTGACCCCTGTTCTTCGTTTCTTAACATCGCTATTCCACCATGGTGGATTAGTGTGTTTAATGTTACGAGATATGGGGCAGTGTTTTTCAAATGCCTTTTTCATTTTACTAGTAAGATTTTGAACAGCATTGTCAATGATTGAGGTTGACGAAAGCGTTTTTTCCTCTGGAGGATCGATTCGTTCAATCAACCATTTTGAATACTTTGTCAAATTCGTCCTAGTTGGGTTCCTAAAAGGTTTAATATCATTTATTCTCCTATCTAAGGTAAAGAGTATCCTTAAGTGATCCGAAAAGGATTTCTCAGAAGAGACTCTCCAATTCCCTACAGAGATCTTATCATTATTACTCATAAGAGTGAGGTCTAGAATTTCTTCCCTGATTTTGTTACGAAATGTAGGGTGATTGCCCCTATTACATAACATAAGATTAGAACAGAGAATGTATTCAAAAATTGACTCACCCCTTTTGTTGATATCCTTGCCACCCCATTGTGTATGATGGGCGTTGGCGTCGCATCCAATCACCAAAGGTGTCCCTCTTGCTGTGGTGTAATCCACAAGATCGCGGACCGTTTTTGATGGAGGATTTTCTTCATCTCCCGGCATGTGAATCCAAGGAAGGCAACTTCGTCTTGGCGTCAACGTTGATTGCCGCGTTGTCCCTGTTGCTGTACCTAGATAAAAAGAAAGCATTAATCGATGTTTTGGCTAGAATACAACTTCTAATATCAACCCTAGTACCTGATTCTTACAAATCCAAGGTTCTTGAATTAAGGCCACATCCACGTTCTCCTGAGACATGTAGAGCATTAGGTCGTGCGTTGCTGCTTTAGCGTGCTGCAAATTACTTTGCACCACCAGCAGCTTTTGACTCCCCTTTGCCTTCATGCCTCCTTACCTTTACGGTACCGAGACCATATCTCACCACGTCTGCCTTTTCTTTCAGGAGGAGGTCAGATTTTTTGTCGATAGCGAACAAAAGGTCCTTACCTTCCCCGTTGAGACTCTTTCTGGAATTCAAGAGCTTCCATTCCAATATGGGGAGCTCCTTATTTTGTTTTGCCATCAGTTTAATAATGGATGAGTCCTCATGCGTGGCAGGAGGAGGAATCCATATCTTAATCTGCTGACGAAGTGGTAGAGCCGTGACAGGAAGAACCCCGAGAGATGCACCCTCCCACAGTTCACCAATTTTGGCGATTGTATGAGTGAGGAACTCCAAGGATTTCTGGTCTCCACAGCAAACCACTTTTACTCCTTTCCGCCAACCACCTCCGTCGAAGGTATAGTCCTCAGCACTATCGTCTTCTGATGTCGCCATCATGGCTTTTAGGATTTCGTTTTCCACGAGTAACCAGTTCTTGGCCGTGATTTTCCCATCCGGATCCTCTCGACTAATAATGGCCACCTGAAGATCGATCGGGGTGTTGTCAAAACTGTTGGTCTTAAACTTTTTAGAACCATCGGCCTTGGATGTCTCCTCCGATCTTGCCCTCTTGGACGAAACTGACTTTGTCCCAGAAGAGTTGCCTACCTTTGCTTTGTCGTTCCCTTTCGGGTTCGATTTAGCGATGGTTTGCTGTTTCTTGAGGGAAGTCTTATTCGTATCTTTGCCGGTACGAGCTGTTGAGTTATTGTTGTCCTGTTCTCGGTTTATCTTTTTAGGGATAGACTTCGATGTGGAAGCAACTACTCTTTCGCTGACTGGTTTCGTTTCTTTCTGTTGTTGGGAGGAAGCTATTGGTGCAGTGGAAGTCTTTGCCATCTGACTTTCATAGTTCTTTATCAACTTTCTATGTTTCTTTAAAAGGGCTCTATCTCTTGGACTGAGAGAAGTTGAGTCCTTTTTCTCCGTAACACTCACGAATCTTTTAGAGGATCTGTAGTTACTGCGTTGCCTCGAAGCATTGGTCGATAAGTAAATAATGATATGATGTGGTCGGAAAATGTAAAAGCAATTCGAGCATATTTGCCTCATGAAATAAAGTCGATCACCCGATGTCCTTAACGTTAAAATAACACAGGCCTTAAGGCACGCTGCTCAAATTCATCCGGGTGCAGAAGAGTCATTGAAAATTGGACCACTCGGATCCGTTCCACCGTTAGAAGAAATTTTTCCCTAGCCCACGAACATTAGAAAACACAACACAAAAGTCACCTACCATGTTAAAAAACACTTAAAACACAACCCTGACGATCTACGTTGAACTGTGAAGTGTAGGTCCCATGTATTGTATAACAATCAGAATACAAACAGTTCTAGGTGTTATGCCCATAGAAAATCTTGCAATTGGAATCACATTCAAGACATACATACATACAAACACAATTCAACTACGGTGAGTTAACTACTATCCATTGCATCACAAGCAACATGCTTGGTTACCAGTTATTTGTCAAGTAGGGAAAGCAAGGGATGATTCGGTAATGGAAAAAAAAACGTATCTTTTGTTTTGTTTTGGGGGAAACGCGCAACTTTACATTAACTCACTCATGATCACGACGACCGTTCAACAGGAGCAATAGATTCACACTCTTTAATATATAACGAGAAAAGAAAAGGTCCCAAGATGAAACCTTGAGGGACTCCTCTGGTATTCATATGTCAAAAAATGATTTTAGAACTTTCTGACATTCCTAAGGTATTAAAATCAAAATCGAGTTTTCTTAGAAAATAGATTTTTGACCTTGATTAGTTCTACCCCTATTCAAAAAATAAAATGCACGACTAGGTCGCACGAACTTTCTCCTATGTAATAGACTAGAAATTTTAAAAACGAATGTTATTAGGGAAAACTGTTCATAAGGATAAAATTATTTTCTTTTTTAATTCTTTTAGTATCTAATAAGAGATAAAAACAGAATATGAATGTATGGAAGAGTAATGGTTTAAAAAAAATAAGCTTTTATAAACAATATTTTTGAAACATTTTTAAGAAAAAAAATTGGTACGCCAACTTTAAGTTTTTACTATTGTACGAATACAAATTCAGAAATATTTTTTTTTTTTTAATTTTGAAATGCAATGTTTTTTTAAACTTCTTAGAAGCATCTCTATAAGAAATTTGATTAAGATTCGTTATGTCGATAATGAGAAATTCAAAATTCCAAAAAATGGTTCTATGGTAGGTACAGTCAGTAATATCTCAATTTAATTTTTTTTATTAAATTATAAATCGTAAGAATTATTTGAAAGAAAAAAAAATTATCCAAATTTTCAGACCCGTTTTCCAGAAAAAAAAAAACAATTTTCGAAAACCATTTTTTAATATTTCTATGGTGGTTACCTTTAATTTTAGGTAGGACAATATTTTTTCTCAAATCTTGTAGATTGTATTCAGAAACTTTTATATATAAAGTTTGAAAAAAATTGAGCATAGAGTTTTCGAAATATTGAGTTTCCGAAAAAAAAATTTCAATAAGCAATAATATTCAAACTTTGGAGGAGCTTCGGTATAAAAAATTATTAAAATCGATTGGTTGTACCGTTTCCGGGAAAATCAAAAACAAAAAAATGGTTGCAAGGGGCGTACCAAAATAACCATTTTTGTAAAAAAAATTTTCAACCATTTCGTAGCTTTAACTAAATAAAATTTTTTGAACTTTTTTTTGTTTAAATTCTGAGGGACAGTTTTTGAAAAAAAAAATAAAGAAGAACAAAACCTGTGGGGGGAAAAAATTCAAAACGATACCTATCAAGTTTACCGAAAATCGGCTGAGCCGTTTATTCTGTAGTCGAACAGACAGACAGAACTGCGAGTCCCACTTTTTTCGTCTTTGCTATCATCGTAATGTCAACTTTGATCAAAATCTCGAGTTCGATTTTTTTCCGATTGCATAACTTGCCTTATACTCGTAGTCTATGAGTCGCAAGTAAAAAATCCTTCCTAATCTCGAGAGCGAGCACATGCCGGTGTATATGGTCGTTAGCTCTTGTGTTTACTTTTGATTTATATTTTTCAAATCGTATATTTTCTCTTTTTTAAGATTTAAATTCCCGATTTTCTTGTGTTTTTAATTCTTATCCTCCTGAACATCTTAATCGATTTTGATGAAATGTTTGTACTTATCCAGAATGTTTTTTTTTTTTAATTTTTAAAATAAATTTTCATGTATATGAAAAAATATTGAACTAATTTTGAACAACGTTATAGCCTTGTATACCTTTTGACTACCTCCCAAGTCCCAACAAGAGATACCACATGCCGCCAAACCATTTTTTCCCTGCCGCAGCTGTTCATGTGGTATTTTCGGACAAAAAATTAAAATGGGAACTTTACTTAATGAATTTTTTTTCTGAATAATTGAAAATTTGTTATTGTTACCAAAATGCAAATTTCATTATGCAGTTAAAAGGAAATTTGCATAGTATGGATAGGTCCAATATACGCCATAGCTACGAGTATACATACTCGTATACCGATTTTCAGGTTAAATTTTACTTTACATTTCTGAGGTAAGAGTCATGTTTACCCTAGGCATGTGTTTGCCCTAGATAGTGGTCAATAGGAATTAAACAATATAAAATCAGGAGATACTACCCTTCTGGTATTGGGCGATGAAAGCTAGTAAGTAAAGCGACACTGAAACTGGATCACAATAATTAGGAATTAGTCTCCGAGCAAATTGTATTTCTAATAACAACTGTATGCATGAAAGATTTTGTAGGAATAGCAATCAGCAGGACTATTGAAAAAATAATGTATAGCGGTTATTTGGTAGAGGGAAGCATAGGCAATCAGAATTCGACCCACATGGTTCTAGGATCGCTTCCAGTTGACGCAGAATGAAAACATATGTACATGTACATGTCTACGAGTAATAAACTAAGCACAACTAAAAGGAGTCTGATGATAGGGCCTACCCCTTGAAATCGCTATAATTCTAGCCTAAGCTTCGTAGTACATAGTACCCTTAAATTGTTGTTGTTTTATCAAAATCTCTAATATTAATACTGATGTCGCCAAGGCTTCCTATATCTATGCTGCAAGTACGCACTTCCAAATATTATTGTTGAGGAACTCGATGTACCTAAAAGAGTTGGAAAATGCGCTTACAAATATGAAAAACATCAAAGCCCTGGACTCTCTGTAGCTTAGAAAATTATTCAATTAAATGTTGTACAATTATTTCGACAAATGGGTTGAACTTGATAGTCTTCGGCTTATTATTGAATTGCTTATTATCGCCATAACAAATTTTAATGAAATTTTGAATAGAGAAGCTTCTAAAAAGTTTAAAAAACTTTGTAGCGATATCTTCATGCGTTCAAAAGTTATGATTTTTTCAACTAAAAAAATTATTTCGGATCGCTATGAGCCGTTCCGCTGAAAACACATGTCGTCGTTGTCTATACTATCCGAGTCGGGCCAAAAGAAATGGGTTATCATTAACCGATAGCGCTCGCAGTTGACGTTGATTATATGGCCAACGCTGTTCACAAAGAAACATGGCCCGATGTTGTTCCATTTTGGTGGATCTTGTGTGAATTGTGATCGCCCTAACTTCGACAATTTAGCTTGTTGACGAACTCATTCATCCAGATATAGGCCTGCCACATTTCTAAGTTTTGAAAGCCCTTTCTTATTTTTTCGTCAATCAATCTCAATCCCCATACGGCAAGAGTTAAAAATGCACGGTTGGCTATCAAGACCCTTTTTAATAATTCCCTTTTTGTCTTTAAAAAGAAAGAAATTGTGGCAAGTAGTTTATCTGCTTAAATGCTAATTAAAGGCACACAAGTCTTGCTATAGAAGATGAAAAAGCTGTATAATCCACTCAAAAGCCACCACAATTTCAAGCTAAAGATTACATAAGTTCATTCCATCTTCATATCGGTGGTGTCAATGCGAAACCACCCAAGGCATTTTAACATTCGTCACTTACAATATGTTAATTCGAATAAAGAAAGCGCCTTTGGTGTTTTTGTGAGCTTTCCAAAAAGATTATGCAAATGATAAAGTCAACAGAAGACTGCTGCTGGAATTGCTCATTTTATCTGGTCCTACTCGTCCCTCAGTCCAAACTCCACACACCTTAAAGGACATCGAAAGTCTGTGAGCGGCTTTGTTTACCAACACATTTTTTGTCGTTGTTGTAGTTGTGTCACGTTATGGGCAAAAGATGGTGTATGTTGGTATAGAGAGTTAACAATGTGCCATTGCAGCATTTCAATGGACTTATGGACATGTTCTGCAGGAAATTACAGTTTTGGCTTCACGCCAAATGCTAAGAATATTTGTAGGTATAGCTACATGTATGTACAGGAAGGAGTGTCCAGATTTTCCTTTTGTATCCACTTTTCAGTCTACGGAAAGCAACTCTTGGAACTAGGATATGCTTGATAAATCCTATGCCAAGGATGGATACATACACACACTACACAGCAACAACAACAACACAAAACAGCTAACGAAGTTTCTCTTTATGTTTCGCAAATAAAGACGGCGTTGCAGATAAAGCGAGCAGATAAAATAAATGCCAGAGAATAGCCTGTGCATAGAAAGCTACCTACTTAAGAAGACAAAAGCATTTTTGGACCATGGAACAGCAAACAATAAGGATTTCTTGTAAAATGGTGTTTCGTTAAAAAGTCGAATAGAAGCAGAATATTACATTTGTGCATTTGAGTGTGAATTACAAAGTCAAAGCGAATTTCCAAGAGTTTACTATAATTCAATTTAAATTGATTGGTTTGAATGAACACGAACAGCCATCGGCGTGGCGGCGTTGAAATGGAAATTAGATTACTTATCAAAATATCAAATCAAATCCATTATGGTTTGCATTTGTTTGGTTTGAAGGGATTTAACGCAACTTTTAATACGAAAGGCTTATTCAAAATGTAGTACGATTTTGTTTTTTGTTTTCTGTATCAGACAGATAACTTTTCGACTGACGACGCACAAGGAAAGAATTCTTTTTTGTTTTTTTTTCAACGTTGAATTCATATTTCAAAAATTCACGATTCTAAATATTTATAAGACTCTCCAAAGTACTAAAGAGTGTGGGACGCAGCTTCGGCCCTAGTCTCAATGAAAGGTAAATCCCTATGCACATTTCTGTGGTAGAGAGTGGGTATCGGACAAATCAGCGCTCTGGTCTGGTCTGAGCACACACTTGTCCTTGAAATGGTTTAAAGCCCCCAAAAGGAGGAAAAATTGCAGGTGGCGGTCAACGGCATGATAGCGCGATGATAGAGGAGATTATATTGATAGGCCAATGGCAGCAGCAAGTAGGTAGCGTCTGTAACCCATAGTAGGCGGCTACAACCGAGTAAGCCCAAATCCTGTTCTACACACATCTTAACTCGATATACAGAAGTTTTTCAAGAGTCAATATCATAATCGTCACGGGAGACCTCAATGCCCAAGTCGGACCAGACAACTACGGTCTGCAATCCTTGATGGGAATGAATGACGTTGGGTCACTGAATGAAAATGGCGATTTGTTTGTCGACTTTTGTAACGCAAATCGTATTGTGCTGTGTGGGACTGTATATTTAAAAATAAGACGTGCAACAAATTCATCTAGGTACACAGGTATAATAATGCTCTTGTGTTTTACGTGGACACCTGTCGGTTAGACGACTTAATTTTACGGAAGGCCTACCTTCATCAGAGTCAGATTAAGTCCTGACCATTAACCCCGAGTCAGCCGAAGCCAATTCAGTAACAAATTTTGACATGTTGCAGCATGTGCACACCTCTTGCTTAGAAGCGAGGTCTATCTAACACCTCTTGAATTCAAGCACGCTTGAAAACCATATGTCTCCGCATTTGAAATAAACCACAACCACCATGATACTCCCACTAGGGGGCCTACCTCATTGATAGCAATTGAGCAGAAAGTAAGCATACGCAAACCCTCAAACTCAATGGGCACTATCTCCCATGGTACCAAAATATAGCTTCCGGTGGAGTTTCGCAACCGAGGTCACTTACAGATGAGTTTCTGCAAAACTCCGGGCCTGTCAACCCTTAGGATACACACACCATGAAGTCGGCCGGAGTAGTAACCAACAACCTAATGTGCTTCCTTTTGGTCTTCATTTACCTTACGGCAAACTAAAAAAGATACTCCTAGTCTTTTATTCGCCTTAACGAACGATAATTTCTGACTAATCCACAGGAACCATGAGGAGTCATTGGAACCTAGAGATTAACTCCTATCTTATTATATAGGGACAGTAGGAATATCATTAATCCATTTCAGCAAACTAGGAAAGATATTCCTAAAATTCGTGGAGACTCAACAACAAACAGCATAGAAATATCTGCAGATGTGCTTATGAACCACTTCTATGGCACATTGAACTTAGCCTCGACACAACTTGTGATGCATTTACCCACTTTTGAAACCATTTATCAACAAAAGCTAGATAACAAAATAGAACTGGACGAAGTTATCTTAGCGATAGAAACATCAAAGAATAACAAAGCACCCGGTATTGATGGTATTCCAAACGAGTTTTACAAAAACGCTGGTACTACATTTATAGAAGAGATTCATGTTTTGCTCAGAGACATCTTTGATACTGAGACTATACCATCATCCTTCAGGAAGTCGATTATCTTCCCTCTTTACAAAAAAGGTGATGCAAGCCTTCCTTCAAATTACCGTGGGCTTTCCTTTCTCGACACACTCTACAAAATATTTACAACCATTTTGTTAAATAGACTTACTAGTTGGATCGAAGAGAACCAAATACTTAACGAATACCAGGCAGCATACAGAAGTCAGTATAGTACAGTTGACCAAGTTTACAACCTATCCTGCATCATTCAGCTTCAACTGAGTCAGAAAAAAAGCTTTATGCTTTCTTCGTTGATCTGTCAGCAGCTTTTGACAACATTAATAGAAACGCGCTGTTTTATAAATTGCTAAGCCTAGGCATCTCAACAAAAATGGTTTCCGTTTTAAGATCTCTGTACAGGGACACGTCAGCAACAGTTTGGAATGGAAAGAGTACAACAAGCTTCTTTGAGACGACTAAAGGAGTCAAGCAAGGATGTGTACTGAGTGCCTTACTGTTCATCTTATTTCTTGAGGACCTTCACTGCGAACTCCCAACTGGTCTCATCGTGAACAATTTGGAAATAAACGTCCTGTTATACGCGGATGATATAGTTCTCCTCTCCGATAGACCTAATATCCTGCAAACGATTATCGACAGCTTCAGCAGGTACTGCAGTAAGTGGAACTTAGATGTCAACCTTGATAAGTCGGAAATTGTAATTTTTAGAAACGGCGGCAGAAGGGCGGCAGCTGAAAAATGGTACTTTAACGGTGGAGAGATAAAAATATCAAACCATTATAAATATCTCGGTGTTATCTTCACTTATAACATGTCATGGTCTGATCACCTATCGAAACGTCTCGCTGCATCAAAAAACTCCATAAACTCGACATGGTCTAAATTTGTGCGAAATAAATACGTAACACACTCTGCTAAATATAAAGTACATGATGCAGCCACAAAATCAATAATGCACTATTGCGCGCAAGTGTGGGGTTACAAAGAGTACGACCAAATTGAAAAACTTCAACGCTTCTTCGTAAAGAGATGCTTCGGATTGCCAGACAACACTCCTAACTACGCGATTCATATCGAAACTGGTCTTTCAAAGGCATTCCTTACAACATTAAAAGTTCACCTAGCTTACATAAGGAAAGTAATGTCAATGCCACGTAATCGTCTTCCACGAATTCTATCTGAAATTATGATTCAGAATAATTTTTATTGGGCCCAGGAATGGTCAGGCCTTTTCCAAGAAATTCAAATAGATTTCAGTTTTGAAGCTCCATGCTCAGAATGGAATCGTATGCATAAAATACTTTTAACAAAGCTATTCGAAAAAAATTGGGTTGATTCTACAGGAAAGGCGCTCCAGTCACAATACCATGACGAATATTCATCATCATCATCATCGGCTCGACAACCGGGTTCCGGTCCTGGCCTCTTTCAACAAGTCTCTCCACCTATCCCGGTCTCTAGCCGACGCCATTCAGTTGCGCACCCCAAGGCTTCGGGCGTCCTGGTCTACGCCATCTCTCCAGCGCAAGCATGGTCTACCACGCTGTCGTCTACCATAGAATGTACCACAAAGAACTTTCCGAGCAGGTTCCTCTTCGCTCATGCGAGCTAGGTGCCCTGCCCACCGGAGTCTACCGAGCTTAATTTTTGTCACGATATCTGCTTCTAGGTAGATTGCGTACAATTCATGATTGTACCGTCTCCGGAATCGTCCTTCCTCACATATGGGGCCAACAATTCTCCTTAAGACTTTTCTCTCGAACGCAGCTAAGAGGTCGGAGTGCCTTTTGCTAAGCACCCAAGTCTCGGATCCATATGTGAGTACTGGCAGGACCATGGTCCTGTACAGCAGCAGTTTTGAAGTTATGGTGAGATTTCTGGATTTGAAGAGCTTTGACAGACTATAGTAGGCTCTGTTGGATTTGAGAAGCCGCCCGCGTATTTCTTCTTCTATGTTGTTATCGGCTGCTACTATTGACCCAAGGTATTTAAAGGATTGCACCACTTCAAATTCGTGCTCCGCTACCTTGATTGTTTGACCAACTGTTCCTCTCGCATTCGACGCCACCATGTACTTTGTTTTACCTTCACTAATGTGCAGCCCCAGATTTTGTGCCGCCTGCTCGATCTGGATGAAGGAATCGTGTACAGCTTGTTCGGTTCTTCCGATGATGTCAATGTCGTCTGCGTAAGCCAGTAACTGGCTGGACCTGTTGACGATGGTCCCTCTTGTTGCCGTGCCAGAGTCACGGATTGCTTTCTCCAACGCCAGGTTGAAGAGGAGGCAGGCCAAACCGTCCCCTTGTCGGAGTCCATTAAAGATGTTGATTGGTCTGGATAGCAATCCGGCTATTTTTACTTGGCTTGTTACGTTGGTCATGGTCAACCTACATAGTCGTGTCAATTTATTTGGGATGCCGAATTCTCTCATGGCTTTGTAAAGTTCTACCCTGGCTATGCTATCATAGGCGGCCTTAAAGTCTATAAACAGATGGTATGTTGGGATGTTAAATTCTAGACATTTTTCCATCGCCTGCCTAAGGGTAAAGATCTGATCAGTTGTTGATTTGCCTGGAATGAAACCACACTGATATTGCCCGATGACGGTTTTAGCGTATGGGGTTATCCGGTCTTGTAGGATAGAGGAGAGTATCTTATAGGCGGTACTCAACAACGTGATACCTCTATAATTGCTGCACGTTGTGACATCTCCCTTCTTATGTATGGGGCATATTAAACCTTTTCGCCAGTCTTCTGGCATTTCTTCCTGCTCCCATACCTGTACTATAATATCATGAATTGCTTGACGTAAGGCTGGCCCGCCGTGATGGAATAATTCGGCTGGTATGCCATCGACTCCCGGGGCTTTGTTCTGTTTAAGCCGGCCTATAGCCTTCTCAACCTCTTCTATGCTTGGTGGCGGCAACATAGGGTATTCTTCTTGAAGTAGTGGAGCCTCCACTTCTGCAGTGAGCTGACCATTTAGCAATTCATTAAAGTACACTTCCCATCGCTCCAGTATGCTTTCAGGATCGGTGATCAGATTTCCCTCTCCGTCCTTGCAGTATGTGCAGCGTGGTGTGTACTGCGTCATGTTTCGGACGGATTGGTAGAACTTCCGCGCCTGGTGCGGACCTCGCTCTCGGCTGTTTTCTATTTCACAGATTAGGTTCTTCTCCCAGGCTGATTTCTTTTGTCTGTGAAGCCGTTGTGGTCTTCTTAACTTAAACGCAAGAGCTTTTCGTAATGATACTGTAGGCATATGCACTATATGCAATATGGATGCTACAGAAAATACACATCACTTCGTTGGTGTTTGTCCCATTTTTAAGGGATACCGCAAAAAATATCTAGGAAGCGAAATGCTAGACCGATCAACATTCCTCAACTTCTTAAATGGCTTAAATTACCAAAATCTGTACAACTACTTAAACAAATCACTTAAATATCGAAGTCTTATAATAAATGAATTCAGTTAACTCACTTAGCTTTGCTGTAATAAAGTAAATACATTTTTTTTGAACCTGACAGACAACTTAAAACAAGTTATTGTCACATTTAATTTTGAATACCAGCATAATTATGATTTTGTTAAAAAATTTAATTGAAAATAAAATTATTTTATCTTATCTTATCTTATCTTATCTATTCCTAATCTTTTTCACTTTAAAGCAATTAGGAACGATAATCCTAATTTTTGTTCACCTTCAGCAAACTACAAGGGAACACATCTAGCCACTTATCCACAGGGAACCTGGATTATACATATATACATTCCTACCTGGTGGCAGGTAGGAACAGTAACCAACCACCAGTGTGCACCCATTGTCCACATTACAGCAACTAGGAAAGATAATCCTAATCTTTGTTCACCTCCTTACATCAACTAGGAACGATAATCCTATATCCTATCTAGTTAGTTCAGTTACTTACGTACGTAACCTATCCACAGGCACCACGAGGAGGTCGATAGGAACCCGGAGAATCATCAATAGTATGGCTTCCAATAGCGATTTGAACCCGGAATGGCACTGAAACTTCATCAGCAACCATCATTCAAGAATCATGGAATTACCATCAGTCAGTAGCAACCCACTCCACGAGCTCCTTGAACCTAGGATATCCTTAGCGATTTGAACGAATTCCTCGAACCTCGGATATTCTTTAGCGATTTGAACCCGGGAGTAACATTAAAACTCCATCAGCACCACCCATTGGAGAATCATGGAATTACGTATCAATCAGCAACAATACCAGTACACGAGCTCCTCGAGCCTTGCTCACTCCTTAAACTATTACTGACTCTACACACTCCCACCTACGGGTTCACCCGGATGGAGGAAGTCAATGTGTGATGTCCGAAGTATGAGAAATGCCAATGTGGCAACCACCATTTGGATCTCATGACTCTGAAGCTTCAAGCCGAGCTGTATAATGGCTATCACAGGATGCAGCAAGGAGTTCAAAATTCAATACGAATGCTTTAAGATTTAAGTGATCCCAACATAATATGTCGTAACCACCTAAATAATAGAGTTTATCACTAAACGGAATTCAACATTCAGCTATTGACAAAATGAAACGTGAGTGTTTTTTTTTTGGAGGCTGGATCCGAAACTGAGCCCAGGCCGACGAGAGTTAGAGACTTTTGGATTTCCCAAGACACCTGGGACAAAATCGAGCTTCGTAAATCGTTTAAGATGCTAAATTCCGAGAGAGACTATCAACGTGATAGCATGGTCTATCGTTGAGTAAGACGTGACAAGAGGGAGAGGTTAGAATGTCTCAAAAATAATGCCGAAAATCCTATTAGAAGAGGAGACATTAGAGAACTATACCAAATATTCAAAGAAGTTGGCAGAAAAAAAAGCACCACCAAAGATGGGTCACTTTTGTGCCCAATGAAGATTCCACTTCGTCTTAACAAAGTAACTACAAAAACATGCATGGGGAAACATTTAAAAATGCTTTCTACCAAGAAAAAGATAGTGATACATAGACCGAAATTTGAGACCCCTTTATAATTGCGTTTAAGTAATGTTGTTATCTTGTTGGACTTTTCAGATATTCAATTTCAAAGCCTGATGTGCATTTTTTCTTACTCTTGGTAATTTTTAATTTTGAGGTCGAATTTCTAAATAAAATGCGTAATAACCACAAAATTTACTATTTTCTGCATGCGACATACACTACATTATGTAGTACATCTACATAATATAGTGATAGTGTGAAAACCATCTGGAACAAAAGTTCTATGAGCTTAAGGTGATTTGCACGAAGCGATGTTTGTATGTGCTTTAATTTCATACCTACTGACATTTTAATAAACTGTAAATTTATTCGAGCAAAAACTTCTAGGAGAGAAATTCACAGAATTTTTCAATGTTAAAAACAAGTTGAGTGCGAAAATGAATTCGGGCTGATGTACGTACAAATTTACACAAATTCAAAGAAATTCACAATGAACGAAAACAGCTTCTGTAGAAATTTTTTGTTTTTGTTTTTGTTTAAAAACAAATTTTATGAATCAGTGCAATATATAAAGTTGAACATTTCACCATGGGGTTTTTCTGTAAAAAAAAAACAGTGTTTGTACTGGTACTGACGTACGCGCAATAGAAGTAAAACTTCTTTTCCCTCAAGCAAAGCCTCTATAAGATTCTAATTTCTAACCTATAAACGTACAAACATTTTGTACAAATCAACATAAGAACTATTGTTGATTAAGATTATAATGAATTTACAAATTGGTTATGTAGCCGATTAGTTTTCGAATCGTTTAAAAATGAAACAATTCATTCCCCACTTATCATCTCTAGAAAAAATTGAGATTTGTGATATAAATGTGAAGTACTGTTTGGGTATATTCCTCTTTTGACGATACGGAAATATACTTTTCGTTGGTTTTTGACATTACCTTTCAGTACTTTTTGGAAACATAAGAAAAAATCAATTTAAAAGTAATTTTAGTATAGTCATTTTACAAAATAAGTTAGAAAGTTTAAATTGGAACTCAAAACTGTTTTAATTATACAAATGATGCAATTAGAATGACAGCTTGGTCTATCTGGTGATTTCTTGAATTTATTGAGAAAATCATGAAAGTCATGTATGTATAACTTGTTTATTACCCAGGTTGGCGCTGTTTTTGACGCACAGATGACGCTTTTAATGACGCACAGATGGCGCTTTTTTAACCCACATGATTACTAAGCTGGGTACAAATCATAAATCGTGAAAGGACACTGACGTCTAAAGCGCGGAACAGATTGAACCAGCAACAGCACCGTCAACAGCGGCCGCCATTAATTTAGAGCCAATGTACATATTTCAATTGTTCAACACACATAAGAACAGCAACAGCAACGCCAACAGCGTCGTTAGGCCAAAGTCCTAAATTTGCTGTTGCTGGTGCAGTGTTGTCAACTTTCCCACTGCAATATTCAGTGGCACCACAATGAAAAACTTTTTTTTCGATATGAAATGACAAACAGATGAAATGACGTTGCTGGTGGCAATGTGTTTGGAAAATGTTTGTTGGTCAGCGTATATAAAAAAAAAAAAAAAAAAAAAAAAAAAGCGTGCTGTTTGCTGTTGACGATGCTGGTGCTGGTTTAATCTATTTCGCGCATAAGATATCAAAATTTCAATACTAGCCGTTTCTTAGTGAATTTGTATCTTCGCTTAAATTTGTCAGATGGTGACATTAAATTAAAATCCAATTGAAAACGACACAGACAAAAAAATTTTGTAACTTTGCCCGATTCATAATGCGATAAGAACACGGGCCGAGAGCGAGACACGATTCACTGTCACGTTTTCGTTGTTATAAAATCGTTCCGCAATTTTTTAGGCCTGGAGCGTAAATTCAATTTTTATTTTCACAACTGTTTGATTGATAAAATGAAACGTATGTATGTTAAATATATAGTAAAATGAAACATAGGCCCATATGTTTTATTTCAGCTACCAAACAGGTGTGAAACTCAAAAATTGAATGTTCGAGGCTTCATTTATTAATTTCATTTAACGTGACGACGAGAAATGCTTAGTGGCGTATATCCTCGTCTGCTTTCATGCTCACATCCCTTTTTACTTGCGACTTATAGGTTATAGGTACTATAAGGCAAGTTATGCATTCGGAAAAAAATCGAATTAGAGATTTTGATCAAAGTTGACATTATGATCATAGCGAAGACTAAAAAAGTGGGTCTCGTAATTGTGTCTGTCTGTCTGTCTACATATCTGTTCGACTACAGGCTAAACGACTGGGCCGATTTTCTTTAAACTTGGTAGATAGTATTTTTATTTTTTTCGCCCCCACGTTTTTTTCTATTTCCTAAGACCAAAAATAACGGTACCTGCCATACGATTTTTTTGAAATTTTACAAATACCTTTTTTTCTCAAAAACTGTCCCACAGATTTAAAAAAAAAAATTCAAAAAATTTCATTTAGTTAAAGCTAGGAAATGGTTGAAAAAATTTTTTTCAAAAAATAGTTATTTTTGGTACCCCCCTTGGAACCATTTTTTGGTTTTTGATTTTCTCAAAAAATGGTACAACCGATTTTGATAATTTTTTTAATTCTCCTCAACAGTTTGAATATTATTTTGTTTTCAAATAAAAAAAATTGTTTTGGATTCTTAAAAAAATTTTTTTATCAAAACTCAATATTTCAAAAACCCCATGCTTGATTTTCTTAAAACTTGAAAAATAAAATTTTCTTAATATAGGCTAAGATGTAAGAAAAAAAATTATGTTACCTAAAAATAACGGTATTCTCCATACAAATGTTAAAAAATTATTTCCAAAAATCGTATTTTTCTCGAAAACGGTTCCGAAAATTTTGCTAAAATTTTTTTTCCTTTGATTAATTTTTACGATCTATAATTTAATAAAAAGAAATTTGAAATCAAGATATTACTGACTGTACCTGCCATAGAACCATTTTTTCAAATTTAGAATATCTCATTATCGACATAACGGATCTTAATGAAATTTTTTATAGAGAAGCTTTTGAAAAAACTTAAGAAACATTGTATTTCAAAACTTAAAGAAAAACAGTTTTTGAATTTAAAAAAAAAAAAATTTTTTTTATTTTTTGAAAATTCGACATCTCAGAAACGGCTCAATATTTTTGTTTGTAAATTTAATTTTTATTCGAACAAAAATTAAGGCGTACCAAAATTTTTTCTTAAAAACGTTTTAAAAATTTTGTATATAAAAGCTTATTTTTTTTAAGAAACTAGTACAGACTAATAATTTTTGTTGTTACATAAGCTAATAATTACTTGCTTCATATGGCATCCTGTTTTTAGCTCCAACTACTAAAGGAGTTGTTTTTGTATATTAAAAAATGAATTTTATGCTTACGAACAGTTTTTCTCTAATAACATTAATTTTTGAAATTCTTAGTCTTTTACATAAGAGCAAGTTCGTGCGACCCAGTCGTGCATTTTGTTTCTTTCGCATTCATTGGGTTCGAGCCAAAGCATTTTATAATTGTAGACAAAGCTAATTTAATTTTGACATTTAATTTAAAATTCTTCGGATATGGCAATGCTAGCTTACATTTGACAACAGAAAGCAGATAGTTTGTTTACAAGTGTTTTTTTTTTATATTTCGCATTAATTATTTTGAAAATTTTAGTGCTTAGTTTTCAAGTTAAATAGTATATAAGTATTCAGTGTTATGTAGAATAAAGTGTTTAATGTTTTAAATATATGTACAAAACTATAAAAAATATATATTTGTTTGTTTTTTTTTTTGTACAAAGGTAATTGGTTTTCGATCGAGAAACTGTCCGGGCACATAATTCATTTAAAAAAAGCTTTTATGGTGCGTTTTTAATGAAATTATGTTTTCCATTGTTTTATTGGTTAGTTGTTGTGGGTTTTCATTGAACTAACATTCTCTTTCGGTGATTAAAGGTGTTTTTAAAGTGTTTTAAATAACCTCGTATAAAGTACAATAATTGTAAAAACCATGAAAACATATGATTTTAAATTTAATTTCTTACGGTGTAAGAAATAGGAGTATGTGGAATGGGGAAAGGTCTATCTTAGATTGAAAGAAAACTCATGGTTTGATTTGTGATGTAAAGAGGCTATCAGAGTTAGAGAAGTAAGTTTCTGGAGTTCTCGAGAGCTGTAATTATTTCCATTATATCAATGAGAATCTCTTTTTCCTTTGGACCGCTCAATACAGATTTCGTTGAACAGTCTCAAGTCCAAAATTCATTTAATAAATTGCAGGTTTGCCACATAGCTCTATTTCATCTTCGAGCTTTTTCTGATATTCATTATTGAACCCCTTATCTGAAACATGTACTTCCTTACTTAACCGGCTCCCGATCCATGAACGGTCTCTGCCTGAGACACGACAGCTTTCCATCCTCTGCGATCCCGAGCTCGATGCTTCCTTTCATCTACGTATATGCCAAGCGTTCTCTCGTCCGCAATAACTTGGTCTTTGAACCGAAGGTTCGGACTTCCTTGTCACCGCCATTGTGGAGGCTGGGATTCATAGCTTAGCTGCAGCATTGTTGTCCATTCGTTTAATGTGGCTGAACCACATGTTTGGCTTTATCTTCTGCTCCATTCGACGTCTTTGAACACAGGAAAAAATATCCGCTAAAGATTTTTTCTTTCGAAAGAGTCAAATATCATCTCTGCTTTTCTGCTTATAGTCCAGCACCGCCGCGCCGACCGTAAAGCACGCCTAGTATTATAAGGATTCTATAGAGCGTGCACTTCGTCTTACCATACCTCACTCGTAAGACGAAGTGCATAGTTTTAAAGGAGTTTTGCTAAATCAAAACAGCAGTGGTGTCCTTCGATTATTCTTCATCGCATCTCGACTAAGGTGTAGTTCGTGGAGTTAATATTAAGTCCGAGGTAGACGAACTCCTTAACTACCTCGTAGTTTTTGTTTTGCTTTCAATAGTGAGGTTTTGCCCTAATCTGTGGAGATATGTTTGTTTGTTTGTTTGTTGATAGCATATCTCTCGCCTGATCTTCAACAGTTATGAAAGATTCTATTTCACAACGTTGGGAACGATCGATGATGTCGATATCGTCCGCATATCCCAACAGTTGGACAGATTTGATTAGATTGATGAAATCATATGATAGCGCATCTCCTTGCTGAAACCCTGTGGATGTTTGGAATAGTTCAGAGGAGTTGCTCCGCAGTTGCACATTGCACGGCATATTTTCCAGTGTCATATGCAGCTTGGAAGTTGATAAATGGTGAGTCTCGAATTGAGATTCGTTAGTCTTTTCTAGGATTTGCCTGAAGACGAATATGAATGTGCCGGGCCGAAAGCCACACTGTAAATTATTAAAAATCAGCTTAATATGTTCACAAGCCATCAGATCATGTGGCCTTGTTATTTTTAAGCTTATTTATAGCTAAGTCTAGCGGTCGGCTTAAGATCAATAAATGTCCCTCTTAGCCGATCTATCTATTGTATCTCCTGTATTGCGGGAATATCTGCATTGTACTGCGTGCGAATAAATTCAATCTTTCAAGAGTAGCACCTAGGGTGTACAGTGTTCTCACGTTCTAGGAACATACTCCCAGATCATTGTTCTCTGACGTTCAGGATCTTGTTGCCATGTTAGGGTAATCATTATCCGAGGCTCCTCGTGTCTCTCTCAAAACCGTTAAATTGTTGTAGGGAAGTCAACCCGACGGCATAAAACCCATATCCGGGCCCTTCTTGTGCGGATAATCCGATGCCAGTAACCCACTAAGGTAGCTGCCGTTGGCCCGTACCGTGTTTATTCGCCACCATCTCTTTTTCAGCAAACTGGCTAGTACTGGAAAATCCTTACTGACCTTTTCTCTAAATATGTCAGAGTAGCTCACGTAAGGTAGACGTCCTTACTGAAACTGGAGACACCAACGTTGATTCTGTATATAAAGAAAACTTAAGCTAGCGTCTTTTCGAGAGCACCTTGGTGAGTACACACTTTCGTTGCAGGGTATAGTAGTGACATCATACTCCACTTTGACCTGTCGACCATGGGAGGCCCTTCTGAGGAAACGATGTCCGCCATCACATAGTTATAGGCTTCGTCGTAGTAGGTACCTTAAGTCCCGGACGGGTATCTGAAACGTATAATCAATCCATTATCCATTAAATGGTTTTGTATATTTGTTTCTAAATTCACATCACGGTTTACCTGATGTGGAACTCCAACGCCATGATTATGATAATCTCATTTTTTTAATCCTTAAATGACTCGATTATAACTTCATCAATTATAACGGCATCAATTGGAACCAATCTTTTACATACGGGTATGAGTTTGTAAGACTTCTTTATATTGGTACCCGGAACAGTGTGCTGGCGTCCAAGTCATCTTGTGCTGATGACCGACAACACCATTACCCATTACCTACACTGGATGGTTTACCCTTTCCACGATGCAGTCAAGATGGCATTTCTCGCGTGGCCACCGCTGCACAAAGCTGCTCTTGTCAGTCAAAATTTCAAAAGTGGACTCATCGGGGAAACAAACCTTTAGAAAAAGAAACCAACGTGGTACCACGACATCTACCTTCGGAAGGAGTGAAAAATTCATACTACTCGGTTTAACAATGCACTAAATAATACATATTATCCAGAGCAATAGAAAACTGTTGAAGTACATCGTCTCCCGAAAAACGGAATGGACAACTCCAATACGGCGAATCTCCTGTCCATATGTCATTTCTGAGTAATAGTAAAGTATTCAAAAAAATTATTAATAGAGCTCTGTCCAAATGGGAGAAGGACAACAATATCATACCGGATACTCACTTCGGTTTTAAGGCTGAACCATGATACAATTCGTCTCGTTTCTGCTACCCAATTGAAGAAAACTAAACGGCTACTTGTCCGGTTGATTTGGAGAAGGCTTTCGACACCGTATGGTTAGAGGGTCTCTATCTAAAGCTGACCAGATTCAGCATAAGTAAAGTAATATTATATATGCATCTCATACTCAATGGCAGAAAGTTTGTTGTATTAAAAATGGTCTTCAGCACGGAGCATATAACTCACCAATTCTATTTAGCAATTACACCACCGATCTGATGTAACTCAGGCAATTGCGTGTGTTGACGATCTAATAGCGCACAGAACAGGTCATAAACAGAATGCTTTTGGAGCGTGACTTCGAAAAGATTCATCGATATTTCTGTAACTGGAAGTTGAAAATCAACTTTCAGAAATCTGCAACTTGTCTGTTTAGGACTCCGTCTCGTAGTAAAAAACCTTGGCATCTCGTTGGATCAGTATTTGTATTTCGACAGACACATAAATGCTGCCCTTGCCAGGGCTAGAGAAGCCTTTGCTCTGACGAAACGGTTACCTTGCAGCAGCCGGCTTGACAGCAGGGTGAAGGTGATTTGGTACATGGCCCTCATTCAACCGATGGGTACCTATGGGTGCCCGGTGTGGTTCAACGTTGCCGCATTTCAAATGGAAAATATTCTTTAGTTTAAGTGGCAGTGTCTTAGGCGATGCCTTGGATTACCCAGAACGCCAGATTCGGAGTACAAACATTGTTATTCCAACCAGGTTCTATTCAACGGAGCCAACATTACATAACAGAATTCATAATTTTTTGATATAGCTGATTCAGGGTCACATTGAAAGAGCGATGTCATCGACCCGACCAACAGCCTAATGATTAGACCGTCGAGAGCGGGTTCACAATAGAATGGCGATTACGCTAATCCACCACATTGTCGTCTGATGATATGCATTATAATTAATATATGTACTTAGTTTAACTAAGAGCGCCAGTAGAGTAGAGGGCCAATAAGTTGGCTGTAAGTTATTTGATAAGTAGGCTAGTTTTTTATGAATTTTTGTCTACCTTTAAGATAACTATATAAGGTCAATATTAATGAAAATGAGTTGGAAAAAAAAGTGCAATGGACTGTCATGCATAAGGTCTTGGACTCGATTCTCCGCACCTGCAAAAAAAAATTTTAGGGTGTGTACTGCCTCTTGCGAGGAATTGAAAAACCTTCTAAGAGTATCATGATAAAAAATGCTGCTCATCAGCCGTTAGGGATCAGCAGAAAATTGAAGGCTCCCTCCTTTACTCGTAACACGCACACAGTAATGGTTGAGTGTTATAACACACTAGTTACTGGTTCTTTTTGAACTGTAACACCACAAAATTTATTATTTTATACTGTACTGTCAAGTAGAGAGGTTCTTTCTTTAGCCATACTACTCGAATGTGGAATTTCTTGCATGGCCATATCTTTCTCTTTCATTTTGATATTCAGAGCTTCAAAAACAGTGTGAATTGGCAACTTATTTGCAATTCTTTCCTATAAATGCACCCATCGTACCATATAAAATCAATTTAAGGGCAGTTCAGACCCCTTACGTGTGTGTTTATTTAAAATTCAATTAAATTTCACGTTTACTTAGCAAAAGAGATTAAATATTACTAAGAATTAGTGCTAATGAATATATAATTTGAAAGAATCAACCCACTTCAAATAAATTTATGAAAATAAGATAAGAAATTAAATAAATTCCATTTTTATATTTATTCACAAATGGCTTCGGTTCTCCATTAAAAAAATACAAATTAAAAAAAAAGTATCAAGCGAAATACATGTGCAATCATTTCTGACACGTTCACCTTTTTGTTCATGTGTACATTTTAATTATTCTTGTACGAGTATTAAAAAAAAGGTAGAATAATGAATGTTTCGTGTTTTTTTTTTTTTTGTATAAATGCGAAAGAAAGCCACTTAAATTCGTTGTCCGCAAAAAATACCCTATTTTTTCAAACCCCTGATGACAAACAAGGTCATGGTAATAGCAAATAATCTCACCGAATGACCTCCATCTGCAAAGCAATTATTTCGCTCACCTATCACCCCAGGTATCCTTTAATGAGTTTGTGGCAAGAAAGATTTTATCATTGCACCTTTTGGTTTAGAAAAAAAATGACTTTAAAACTGCTAGAAGGTATTTTCTTGTATAATTGTAAAAGTTTCGAATGGTGTTTGAAATATCTCGATACCAAAGAACTTGCATGTACTCGTAGGTATGCATTTGTGCAATATGCTTGTCTGTACTTGAAATGTCCTCAATCAGGTCAGCAAAAGAATCGTAAGTGGATGTTTGACAGTTTGTTATGTTTCAATCTATTTTCTTGACATTGAGTAATTTTGATTTTAATTTAATTTCCCATAACTTTAAGATAATGTATCTTTAAGATATTACATTAATATTAATGATTTGTCTCTTTTACGAAGTAATTTATGAAAGTATACCTGGTGGCGCGTGCGACACATTTTTTGTACACCTAAACGTTATAAAATAAGTACCTTTATGTCACTTTCATCATTTATGGTTTCACGGAGAAGTTTTTTAATTTGAAATTCAAACAATCAAAACACATTCAATTCATTAATTTAAGAAGCAGAATCGTTCCTTGCCGTGTATACAAGACAGGTGACACGTTCGTTTAGTTAAAATAAATATTAATGGCAAGAAATTTGTAATTTTTACTTTCTCTTAAGGCATAAATTGGTTTCGTCTGGTAGAAAAATGTCGAGTATTTAATTAAATTTATCATGACGGTGAACATGATGAAAGTCCAAAAAATTTGTTTTCGATATAACTGCATGCTGTTGCATCGGTCGTCTATATACAAGTCTATAAGTTAAGAACCTAGACGAATGTTTCGATTCGCTTGAAAATTTGTATAAAACATTTTGCGCTGGAAGAAAAATTCGAATTATGAATATAAATACGAATTCTTAAAAAGATTTATTTATCAGAATTATGTGTTATCCACTGAAACTAAGATGAAAACTAACCCTTTGCTTTTTGGCCTTTCTAAATAATAAAAGGAAATCAATTGTCATTTCACTGAAAATGCAGTTAAAAGATAGTGTTAGTAGTGACTTAAAGGGTATTTGTAATATGTTTGCGACCTTTTTTCAATCTAACTTTGTTTATGAGCCCGAATCTTTTAGGAAAACAACTTTCGAAAGCTCCTCCTTTAACTTGGGATCTATTTATATTCCTTCTCTGGACAGTTCGTTTACTGTTGCACCTGATAACTTGCCTCCAATATTTATTAAAAATTGCAGATTTAATTTACGTTATCCTCTTCAAAAAATCTTTAAATTATCTTAGACTAAATAAAATGCACGACTGGATCGCACGAACTTGCTCTTATATAAAAAAATACTTTTTAACTTTTTAGAAACTTCTCTCTACAAAATTTCATTAAAATCCGTTAAGCCGATAATGAAAAATTCAAAATTCGAAAAAATCGGTCAATAAGTCCGTGACTTTTTGAATTTCTGACCTCTTTACTGAAACAGCAACACTGCTCCTGTCAACAGGCATCTGTCAGTTGACTCCTGTCAAAATTTTAACTTGCTGCGTAGTAGTAGTAGTAGTAGTAACTTTATTGAGATTTTTTTTTTTTTTACACAGTAAGTACAAAGTAACTTATTCTAGTTAAACTAAAGAAAAATTGCCGACTTAGAAGTGGCCAGGCTACACTATTTATGAGAACAAAAATAAAATATTTTAAATTGATTATTTACAGCACTTATTTGCAAGAATGAATTCTGAATTTAATTGATTTATGTCCACTCAATAAAGACAATAGAAATGAAATGTGGAGCTTAAACTTAACCTAGAAAGATGGATAGATAGAGAATGAAAGAGGTAACAATGTGAAATGAAACAAACAGATAGAGACGACAGAAGGTCGGTTCTATATATTTTAGGTATTTAACACCAAATGTGTGTACAGAGAATATAGCCATCTTTTAGTCATGAATAGCTACAAATGTGCGTATATTTCCTGAGTGATTGAGAATACTTTTTCTATGTTTATTTAAATTTGAATTACAATAGTTGTTTTATTTAGTTTGTTTGTTTTTTTTTTAAGTAGTAGGAGTATAGCTAAATATTAGGATATTTGTAATTAATTGAGATAATATATCTTAGGTTCTTAATTCTTAAATACTAGTACATGTTTGTGAGGCTTTATTATATGAAGATTTATCCTTCAAGAATTGAGAATAACATTCAATTATTATTTGAATAAATTGTTAAGAAAACTGGTGCTGATTCTGGACAGATAATGAATAAAATAGAAAAGATAAATAGTTCAGATACTTAAAATTAAATATTATTCATAGGTATGAGAAATAGTAATGGAATGAAAGTTTTACAATTGTTTATTATTTTTGTTTTGTATTAAAGATAAAAATTTAAGATTAAAGGAATGAGATTGAGGTAAGTAAGACGATGAGTTGCAAGTTTAGTCAACCTCTATAATTGCTTACGAGGCATTTTTTATAAAAGGGTGATAGGAAAGAGTCATCATCAAAAGCTATTTCAAAAGAGGAGTTCGAGCGTTCGCAGGCAATACTTATTGGAGAGATATAAAATCTATCAGAAGTTGAAAAGTGTATATTTTCCTCATGGATGTTTTGGAGGATAGGGTTAGCGTGGCTTTGCAGTGCGATAATTCTTTTTTTTGAAAGGTGTATCATATAGTTCAAAATTGGGGAAATACCAGAATCTTCGTAGATAAGTTTATTATGAAACCATTTTCCAGATGGGCGTCTGGACTTGGAGATGCATTTGCGGATGATTTTCCTTTCAAATCTCTGAAGTTCTAGTGCTACATTGGGTGTGATTTGCATCCATGATGTGAAGCCATAAGTTATGGCTGGTCGTATAAGGCTCTTGTACATCAGAAGTTTGGTTTTCCTCTCAACCTCTTTTGAGTTAAGTAGTGATTTGAGAATTGCAGCTGCTGCTTTTCCTTTATTTAGGGCGCCCCGTGCATGGGGGTTCATTCTAAGGCGTTCATGAAGAGATATCCCAAGATATTTGATGGATTTTTTGAGTGGAATTCTATTATTATCTAAGTTAAGTACTAGTTGTTTACTTTCGCGAACAGCCAGATGGTGCCCCCGTCCTGAAGCGTTCCTAAAACAGATTAGTTCACATTTGTTGAAGTTAATATCAATTCCCCATTTTTTGTAGTAGGGCAGAATTAGATTAAGGTGGTTTTTGACGTCATTAAGAGCCTCGTGAGGTCTTTCATGGCCACTAAAAATAATTGTGTCATCGGCGTATAAAATGGACTTGGATAGGGCACATTTAGTAGGAAAATCTGAGAGAAAAATGTTGAAAAGAAAAGGGCCCAAAATAGACCCTTGTGGGACCCCTGATAAAATAGGAATAGGGTTAGATGATTCATTGTCGAACACAACGGACAGACTACGGTTGGAAAGAAAATTTTTTAAAATTTTAGTGAAGTGGGTGGGGAAATTTAAAAGATGAAGTTTATAGATGAGCCCATCATGCCAGACCGAATCGAATGCTTTTGTTAAGTCAATCGTGCAGGCTACAGTACAACGCTTGAGCCTCAGATTGTTTAAAATATTGTTTTGTAAGGTCATAATTGCATGCTCTGTTGAGTGACCGCGTTTAAAACCAAACTGTTCCTCCTGTATTAGTGGAATATCCTCAAAGTGGATGTATAATTTAGTTAGGATAATTCTTTCCAGAATTTTACCTATGTTGGACAGTAATGAAATGGGGCGAAAATCTTCCAATCTATTCGAATGGGTTTTTTTTTTTAGTGGGGTGAGAATGGCATGCTTCCAAGTTATTGGGAAGTAACCGTTGTTTAAACAATTATTGAAAATAGGTGTTAGGAATTTAGCTATAGGAATTTTTGCTTTTCTGATAATGAAGTTTGAAATTTTATCTGGACCAGCAGATTTTTTGTTGTTGAGGGAATTAATAATGGATTCTATAAGTGAGTAGGAAGCAAAATGTTCAGAATTCACATTAGTTGATAAGTTTTGTGGGGAAAAATTTTCTATTAATTCGCTCGAGTTCCAAGTTGAGAAGGCACAATTAAAAGTGTTTACTGTTAAAGAATTTTCGGTATCATGTAAGGGGACTTTTAAAGCATAAAGTTCGGAGTAAAATTGGCAAAATGCATCAATCTTTTCAGACGGGGTTGAGAAAGTTCGGTTATTCCAAGAAAGCTCTTGAAGGGAAGCTAGGTTATGATTGTATTTCCTTGAAGTTATTTGATTAATAGATTTGAAGACGTTAGATGTAGGTTTTAAACTTTTAAGTTTTGTTCGAAAGTTAGCATTGAGTTCCGTTTTGACCCTATTTTTGATTATAATACTAAGACAGCTGATTCTAGACGCCAGGTTTATATACTCACTATTCATACGATCCCCCAGTCTGTGAAAGATTCGTTTAAGTTTTTTTTTCCAATTTTTCCTCATTTTGAAGAGTTTCATAGTTTCGTCGGAGATGTTTATGTAGTGTTGTTTAAAAGTTTTTATATCACTGTGTCGTTCAATACAGAATGAAAGTTTGTCAGTGAATTCCGAGATGAATGAATCAATTTCATCGTTAGTTAAATTTCTGTCAGAAGGGACTATAACATTTTCTAATTGGAAATCCAACATATTATTGAAGTTTTGCCAATTTGTTTTTTTAAAACATCTAAAGGACGGGGGTTGAAACGGAAAGGGAGATAGGTTTTGAAGATGTATATGTAATAGGACCGCATAGTGATCGGATATCTGGTCGAGTGAGAGGCAGGCGATGTTGCTATCAACATTAAGGTGTCTCGGAGAACGAAGATTGGATGAAATTAAAAAGAAGTCGATATGAGAGTTTGAAATTGGTCGAGTAGGGCCCTCAGCTGCTACCAAGTCGTAGTCAAGAAAGTGGTTATTTGTGTACCACTGGTGAAAAAACTGGCCATTTAGATTCACTTTCGAATCGCCCCAAAGCTGGTGTCTTGAATTAAAATCTCCACCTATTATAAGGTACTCGTATTCACTTAAGCAACCGAGAAGATCATTAAGGGCTAATTCCAAATTCTGACCCGTATTACACGGTATATATATTGATACCAGAGCGAGTGTTTTAGATGTGTTTTGAACAACGATAGGAATGAGAACAATAGTAGCAGAAATGATATTGTTATTAAATATTTTAGAATACGATTTAACGGAGTTTTTTATTAAAATGCCTGTCCCTCGGCCCGAACCACAGTTAATGAAGTCGTAATTAGAGTTGAATCGGCTTTTCTTTTGAGTTTTAATGCATGTTTCTTGGATTAGTAGTGCAAGAGGCTGAGTTTCTTTGAGAAGAAGCTCAACTTCAATCTTTTTATCGTGAGTGTTTAGTGAATTAACGTTAATGGTTATGATATTTAAGTTCATGGTAAAAGAGATGCGAGGAATGCCAGATAAGCTTCTGGCTTTTGAGTGTCATTCATTGTTAAATATTTTGGCCAAAAATTTTTAATTTTTGAGAAGAGAGTACTGAACGGAAGTCCGAACAGTTTATTGGATTCATTTAAAAATTCTGAAAAAATGTTACTATTGGGGATTGAAGGGGTAGTGTCTGGTTGTGGAGTGTGAGTTGTTTTTGTGCCTCTTACAGCTTCTGCAAAGGACATACCACTTTGAGGTGCAATGTGGGCTGTGGATGGCATATTGTTCAGCATGATGTTTTTTTTCCGAATTTCCGGAAAACGAGCTCTTTCCTTATTATTTAAAAATTCTACACGTTTGGGACAACCCTTAAAGTTAGCAGGGTGACCAGAATCACCGCAGTTGACGCAGGATGCGACTGAGCTTCCATTTTTGGGACCTAGGTCACACTCACCGATTTGATGTTCCTTAAGGCACTTGACACATCTGACTGGATATGTACAATAATTAGATACATGCCCAAATCTTTGGCACCTATAACACTGAATTGCCCCCGAGCCTTTAACAGAGTCCCATCTAACCCTGTGGCTCAAGAGAGTTTTGAAAGATTTCAAACGCAGGACACTTTCCCTATCCTCCAAAACGCATAGAAAAAGATCAAGGGGAATGTTGTTTTCCCTGGACCACTTGGTTTCAAACTGTTTTACCGTTACTTTAATTCCTGGGTCTTTTGCTAAGATGCCCACTTTTATGTCATTAACTGAAAAATTGCTCGATATCCCCTTTAATACAATATTAAATTTTTTAAACTCCTTAGGAGTGAACGAATGTCCTTCTACTTTTGTACTTTTAAGTAGGTTTAATATTAAACTATGCAACTCAACGTCTCTTACCTTAATCTTGAGTCCCGAACGTCTCCCGTCAATTTCGAAATCATTAGGATTGACTTTAGCATTTGCCATTAGGTCCGAGATACTTTTAGAGGATAAACCTTTCGTGAAGATTGTTGGGCACCACGGCTTGGGCTTCGACAGCTGCTGATTCGACTGATTGATACCTTGATGATCGTTGGTGGTATGACTCTGATTTGTTCCGATGTTGTTGGATTTATCTTCCACATGTTTGTTGCCGCCAGACTTAGACGCATTGGCCAATCCCTTTTCCAAATCGTTGTCGAGAAGGTGGTAATAATTTTTATTTAAAGGGTTTGCATCTGTTGCAACAGCCCTTTTTTTAAACGATGTTTGCAAGTTTGTTTGACGCCTTTTGCGAGCGATAATGTTGGTGAATGTCTCGTGGTCATTCGTAAGTAAGTTTTTAAGGACCGTTACGGTTTCAGTGCTGAGATCACCACGTGTCTGCGAAGCTCCATTATTATTGGCTGTGCCAATAATAACATTACTGTTATGTGGAATGTTCTTGACGAATACACTATTTTTCTCTCTTTCTTGCAACGGGCACACTATTATGTCTGTCTCCATGCTTTGAGATGGGTGACGCGCTTTTTTGTTGGTATTAGTATTGGGGATGAAGTCATCCTCATACCAATCAAACTGTTTTTCTATATTCTCCTTGTCTTCACTGCTTAACAATGAAGAAGGAGGAATAATTTTTTTAATGGAGTCTATCTTGGGTTTGTCAGGGGGGACACTGATGTTATGGATTATTTTTCCGCTATCCATAGCGCAAATGTTTTTTTAAGTTTTATTTATTGGTGCTTTACTTATTTTAATTAATTTTTTTTTTTTTTTTTTTTTTTCACACGAGAAAAGACGTCCGCACACGACGACGACTGCTAATCGAATCCAACTTGCTGCGTCAGTTAGTTTGTGTTTGACAGCTATTTTTATCAGACTACTCACTAATTTGAGGAGAAAATGGAAAAAACTGAATTTCGTGTGCTTATTAAGCATTATTTCTTGAGAAAAAAAACCATTACCGAAACCAAGGCTAAGCTTGATAAATACTATGGGGACTCTGCACCATCGATTTCAATGGTAAAAAAGTGGTTTACTGAATTTCGTTGTGGCCGTACAAGCACTGAAGATGGCGAACGTCCTGGACGCCCAGTTGAGGTCTCTACACCCGAAACAATCGAAAAAAATTCACGATATGGTGTTGGCCGACCGAAGATTGAAAGTGCGAGAGATTGTGGAAGCCGTAGGGATCTCGCATGGCTCAGTGGTTTCAATTTTGAATGATTACTTGGGCATGAGAAAGCTTTCCGCAAGATGGGTGCCGCGTTTGCTCACAGTCGACCACAAACGCAATCGTGTAACAAATTCACAGGTAGGTTTGGCGTTGTTTAATCGCAATATGGAGGAGTTTTTGCGCCGTTTTGTAACAGTGGACGAAACATGGATCCATCACAACACACCAGAGACCAAACAACAGTCAAAACAGTGGGTTTCTAAGGGTGAATCGGCGCCAAAGAAGGCCAAGGTGGGTTTGTCAGCCAATAAAGTTATGGCGACTGTTTTTTGGGATGCACGCGGGATAATCCACATTGACTACGAGTACCTTCAAAAGGGAAGAACAATCAATGGGGATTATTATGCCAACTTATTGGACCGATTCAATGACGATTTGAAAAAAAAACCGACCTCATTTGACCAAGAAAAAAGTTCTTTTCCACCAAGCCAATGCAAGGGTGCACACATGTGCAGTTGCCATGGCAAAAATCCATGAATTGGGCTATGAATTGCTCTCTCATCCACCCCATTCTCCAGATTTAGCTCCGAGCGACTACTTCTTGTTCCCAAACCTGAAGAAATGGCTTGGTGGAAAAAGATTTGACTCCAATGATGAAGTCATCTCGCAAACAAAGGCCTATTTTGAGGACCTCGACAAATCATTTTTTTTGGAAGGGATAAAAAAATTGGAGAAGCGTTGGACAAAGTGTATAGAGCTCAAGGGAGACTACGTTGAAAAATAAAATTATTTTTTTATCAAAAAATCTGTGTTTTATTCCAAAAGTCACGGACTTATTGACCCTTATCTTTAAAATTAATCTAAAAAAAAATTTAAGCAACATTTTTGAGAAAAATACGATTTTCGAAAACCCTTTTTTTTATTAACTTCCCATATGGAGTTATTGTAATCGGTCCGATTTGTCAAATTGGAGTTTTTGACATTTCTCGACGTTTCAAGGTCCCTAGAGGCTATATCAATCATTTTTAGAGAGATGTCTGTGTGTGTGTGTGTACGTACGTTCGTACGTGCGTACGTTCGTACGTCCGTACGTTCTGATACCATTTTTCGTCGTCGATATCTCAAGAACGAGTAAAGATATCTACTTCAAATAAATTTTGTTTAATAGATAATAACTTCGAAAGAGGCGTTTATTAAAATTCAGTAAGTAGTTTTTTCACTATAACGGTTTTAAGAAAAGTAAAAATTTTGGTTAGTTTCAAATATCTCACGAAAAAATAATGCTATTGATTTCAAATAAACTTTAATGTACTCATTATAAAGTCATACAGATTTGGTATGAATTTGGAAAAAAATGAACATACCGTTATTTTTTTTAAATAAAAAAAACTGAAAAAAAAATTTCATAACCCAGATATTCTAAGAACGGAAAACAATTTGAAACTCAAAATAATTTTATTTTACGAAAAATAATGTGTTTGACAACTGATGAAAATTTAAAAAAAAATCAGTTTACAGTTTTTTTACAAAAAATAAAAAACTATATAAAATTCTATTGAAAATTGGTAAAAATTGTTTTTGGACTCAAATTTCTCGAGAACTAGTAGTAATATTGACTTCTTATTTATTTTATTTTATACATAGTATAATTTTGTATAATTGGTAAAATGTTGACAAATATTGAATTAATAGTTTTTTTTTTTTTTTTTTTAAAACTATTAAAAATTCTAGTGAAAACTAGTTAAAATTGTATTTCAAGTCGAATTTCTTGGGAATGAACACCGATAGTGCCTTCTAAAGTATGTTGTTTTATACATCGATACCTTCCCGTAAGAATGTATTTTTATTTCTAAAATTGTTCAGGAAACGAAAAAAAACGAAGAAAGTTCTAGTTGAATCATAGTGTGCAAAGATACAATTTTGGTTAAACTTAGTGACATCTAACAAAATTTTTTGTTGCTCACGACAATGAGATCTTTATTAATGTCGCTTAGCATAATTTTTTTGGCGGATAATACAAATTTCAGGGGGCAACATTATTTTAATGAGAAAACATGGCAGTTGATAATTTTTTTTATTTGTACTCTAGTTTCCTTTTCATGCATAATAGGTTGGCGAAACCCAGGCCAAAACGTGGCCCTTAACATATAGTATATATTTCCTCATCAAAAAGTCATTTTCGAAAAAAGTGTCGCTTAGTACATTCTTACGGGAAGGTATCGACATAATACAATTATAAACATATGGATTTTGACAAGTATCGAATTGACAGTTTTAACAAAAATATAAAAAAAATCTACTAAAAAGTGGTAATATTTGTTTTTCGACTAGAATATCTTGAGAACGAGCAATGATATTGACTTTGCCATTATTTAATTTTACACATTATTTAATTTTAACAAATGGTTTATATTTGACATATATCTAGTTTTACGGCGGATATATTTTGTAAGTACCCTTCCATCAATAACCAAACCATATCTTTTATATTTGAATATTTCGTTTTTAAATTTTTTTCAATTAAAATGTTTGGAACCGAAATAATAAAGTAATTTCTATAATATAATACATAATTTTATAATTTTATTATCAACTTAGTTTTTAGAAGAATGTATGTACTGTACATACGTATATGAATAAGGTTGTTCAGTTGTACCCAAGTCCCACATATTCAAATTCCATTAATAGCTATGGTAAAATTGAAGAAATCGTCACAATATGTTTTTATCTAAATATAAAGTTTTCAAGACTAAAAATGGGAAGTTATCAGTGTGGGTCGCACCCAGCCTCTTTGTTTATTTTTGGTCTTAAAACAAAAAAGAAAAAAACACCCGGGGAAAAAAATTAAAACCCATATCTACCAAGTTTGAAGAAAATCGGCCGAGCCGTTTAGCTGTAGTCGAACAGACAGACAGACAGAATTGCGAGACCCACTTTTTTAGTCTTCGTTATCATCGTAATGTCAACTTTGATCAAAATCTCGAGATCGATTTTTTTTACGAATGCATAACTTGCCTTATAGTACCTATGTATAAGTCGCAAGTAAAAATTGATTTTAAAGTAAGATATTGAATTAAATTTAATTTTAATATTTTGCCCTAACTCCTAGTCACTAACTATATCATATATTTATACTTTTGTCATAAGCTAAAACAATTCGAGACTTCCTATTTAGGTACCAACAGTACAAAGCTGAAATGTTTCATGCTTAATTTCTTTTTGAATTCAAGAATAATTTAAAAGTGGAATACGATAAATTTCAAAAAATTATATCATTGGTATTAAAACTTCACGGATTTGAAGCAGTTCATCATCATCATCATCGGCTCGACAACCGGGTTCCGGTCCTGGCCTCTTTCAACAAGTCTCTCCACCTATCCCGGTCTCTAGCCGACGCCATCCAGTTGCGCACCCCAAGGCTTCGGGCGTCCTGGTCTACGCCATCTCTCCAGCGCAAGCATGGTCTACCACGCTGTCGTCTACCATAGAATGTACCACAAAGAACTTTCCGAGCAGGTTCCTCTTCGCTCATGCGAGCTAGGTGCCCTGCCCACCGGAGTCTACCGAGCTTAATTTTTGTCACGATATCTGCTTCAAGGTAGATTGCGTACACTCAAAAAATTTCGTGTGTAAATATTACTAATTCATGCGTGCATTCTACGAATTTTATTCGTGGTTTTCAGCCACGAATAGTATTCGTAGAATGGACGTTTATTAGTACATTTTACGAATATTCGTAGAAAAACAAACGTATATTGTACGAATACCATTTGTACAATGTACGAATATTAGTGTAATATTTACCAATGCCATTCGTATATTGTACGAATATCATTGTAATATTTACTAATGCCCTCGTATTTCATTCGTAAATTATACAGCTCCATTCGTATATTGTACGAATATTATTGTACAGCATATTACCATTAAATATGTTCTCTGAAATTTCCTTAAATACCTATTGTAAGAAATAATAACAAAAGATATTTATGTTGTAAGTTAAAAATAGTTTTTTAATTCATTTTATTGTCATATATATGAATAAAATTAAAAATTAATTAATTCAATATAAATATAATTAAAAATCAATTAAACATTTAAAAACTCCTCATTTTATGTACTAAGGGCCACTGAAAATAAATTAAACATTTAAAATATTGAAAACTTCGGAAAAAAATTGTACTTACATTGAAATTCTTTTAGGAATAAAATTTCCATATGTATGTTTGCTCTGCTGCTTCTGGATGCTGTATATTAAATATAAAATAAGCGTTAAAGCATATGTATGTACATATGTCTAGGTACTTACCTCATCTTTTCGAAAAAAGCAGAAATTAATCTGATCCACCACTGCAGCACTTTATAAATAATATCACGTTTGAACGTGTTAACTAATGAAATACATTTAATTTTTAGAACTGAACACATATTATTTTTCTTACTCATGATTATTAAATAATACTAATGCACTTCATAAAAATACGAAGTTATTAGTACATTCTACGCATAATGCGTACGGTCAACCTACGAATGAATTCTGTCTATTAATATTAGTTTTACTTAGTAAATAGTACGAATTTATTAGTAAATACTACGAATGCAAGAGATTAAAGTACGAAGTCATTCGTACGAGAAATTAACGAATGTTATTAGTTATATGTACACAATAATTCGTACAATGTACTCAAAGAAATTATTTACTTCTTGTTTACGAATGAAATTAGTGTATTAAACGAATAGATTCGTAAATAGTACGACAGTTATTAGTAAAATTTTACGAATGCATTCGTAGATATACCACTGTACAAATACTTCGTACATGTTACGAATATTCGTACAATGCACGAATATTTTCCCTACGAATATCATTCGTAGCCATTTTACTAATACATTTTTTGAGTGTACAGTTCATGATTGTACCGTCTCCGGAATCGTCCTTCCTCACATATGGGGCCAACAATTCTCCTTAATACTTTTCTCTCGAACGCAGCTAAGAGGTCGGAGTGCCTTTTGCTAAGCACCCAAGTCTCGGATCCATATGTGAGTACTGGCAGGACCATGATCCTGTACAGCAGCAGTTTTGAAGTTATGGTGAGATTTCTGGATTTGAAGAGCTTTGACAGACTATAGTAGGCTCTGTTGGATTTGAGAAGCCGCCCGCGTATTTCTTCTTCTATATTGTTATCGGCTGCTACTATTGACCCAAGGTATTTAAAGGATTGCACCACTTCAAATTCGTGCTCCGCAACCATGATTGTTTGACCAACTGTTCCTCTCGCATTCGACGCTACCATATACTTTGTTTTACCTTCACTAATGTGCAGCCCCAGATTTTGTGCCGCCTGCTCGATCTGGATGAAGGAATCGTGTACAGCTTGTTCGGTTCTTCCGATGATGTCGATGTCGTCTACGCAGACGACATCGAAAAAAAAAAAAATTTGAAGCAGTTACCTAATATATTTTCCACAACTCGGTCTGTAGTTCTACTATTACCATCAGTAACATAAAAAAATACGTTCCACGACCATTTTCACGCTATGAATTCTACTCCAGTTGATGAAACCACAAGATACATTTATGACTATTTCGTTTTACTTTAATAAACTTGTACAATGTACATACAAGACAAGGTTTTTAAACAAATGCATAACTAGGCCTTATTAAGTGCACTTGAAGAAATCAACTACAAAATCCTCCTTACATAATAGCCAATTTATTACGAACATGCCTATCGATTCATTTAAGCTCTAACTAACAATAATTTAAGCTTCAATGACACATAAAAAAGGCAGTTGAAAAATTCAACAAAAGCCACAATTTTAATTTTAAAAACTCAGGTAGGAAGCTATTAAGTCACACAAAGTTATGACAACGTGAATTTTTGTGGAACTTTTTCCATAATAATTTCTCCTAAAAAAATGCAGACATAAATTTTAATGAACTAATTTTCTTTAAAAGTAAAATTTCACCCAGATATTGTGACTCAAAGTCTGTTTGCTAATTTATTGTGAGCATGAGTCTAGAAAAGGGCAGTAATTCACAACATGCATGATGAAGAAGACCGAGGTTGATTACGGTTGGTGGTGGGCACTAGTAATCGTGTTCAACGAACCTGTCTCAAAAAAACAAAAATAAGTAACTAAAATTATGCTGAGCTCGTAGTTTGTGCCTCTTGGCTAGTTTGCGGCTTTTGTTATGAACTCAAAAGTTATAGGTGGACGTGCCATCGTGAAAGAGTATATGTATAAGTAAAAACAGCTTCATTATCGTTTCGTTGGGTAATGGTTTCTATTTTGTAGCACAACCCCACAACAATGTTTGGAATCGGCGAATTTTTAAGGGTAGAAGATATTTCTTAAAAGTATTAAGTACCTTCTTAACTCATGAAAGTTCAAACTTATTTTAATTAAATTCTACGAAACAATATTTTCATTTTCGATAAGTTTGCTTTGGGTATTTGACCGCCAACTTTAAGTTTTTAATGTTGTGTGAATAAAAGTTAAATTTCGAATCCATGATATGAAAACATTGATTCTATTCATCCAAAACTTTTTGTTTTTGAACGCTTTCATATGCTTCAAAGAAAAAATATGCCGTAAATGAGTGTGGCAAAAATTAAAAAAATATTTATATGGTAGGTTAAATGTCTTTATTTTAATAAATGATAGATAGTCAATACTATAAGCGAAACAGAAATTAATTTGTGTCGTACAAATAGTCCTTTTTCTTTAAAAGTACAATTTTATAGTCTTTTAGAAACAATTCACAAACTTTAATGCTAAATTAAAAAAAAAAATCGATCGTGCGATTTTTATTTTTAATTGAGCTTTCCTATGATTTTTTTTCTTAAATCCAAAAACGAATCATTAGAGAATTTGAATGCACAATCCTATTCAAACTTTATTTAAAGCTTTAACAAACGAATATTTAAGATCTGTTGTATCGTTTTTGTTTTGAGAAAATCGGAAAAAAAACAAAATGGAAGTTCCATTATGAATCATTTTCCCAAAATATCTTTCAATCAAAATTTGGTATTTACTTAAATGTTTTTTTGAATTTCTTTAGAACAATTTTTGGAAAAAGAAATCCTTATTTCTACTTCGATAAGGTACCTTGGTTTTTGTTCCTGAAAAAAAAATCCTGTAGAAATACGAGTATATAAACTGAATTTTGAGGGTTTGATCAAAATCTAGGTTTCGATTTTCTTATGAATGACATTAGTATATGTCCATGATTGTAAGTAAGAACAAAAAAAAATGCACAACTGGATCGCACGTACTTGCTCTTATGTAAGAATACTTTGAAATTTAAAAACAGATTGTAAATAAATATAATAAAATGCAAAACTGGGTCGCACGAAGCCAAACACAGGATGCCATGTGTTTTAAGATAATATTAGTTTATTTAAGAACAAAATGATAATTCGTTGTACTTGTTTCTTAAAAAAATAAGCTTTTATAAACAAAATTTTTAAAACATTTTTAAGAAAAAATTTTGCTAAGCCAATTTGAAGTTCTTATTATTATTGTTTGAATGAATATTAAATTTACAAAAAAAAAATATTGAGTCGTTTTTGAGATATTGAATTTTCCAAAAAAAAATATTTTTTTTAAGTTTTGAAATGTAATCTTTTTTAAACTTTATAGAAGCTTCTCTATAAGAAATGTCATTAAAATTTGTTATGCCAATAATGAGATATTCAAAATTTGAAAAAATCGTTTTATGGTAGATACAGTCAGTAGTATATTAATTTAAAACTGTAGATAGTAAGAATTATTCAAGAGAAAAACAATGTTAGCAAAATCTCGGAACCGTTTTCGAGAAAAATATGATTTTCGAAAACCATTTTTTAACATTTTCATGGAGGTGGAGGGTATCGTTATTTTTAGGTAAAATAATTTTTTTTCTCATATGTTATAGATTATATTAACATTCATTTATCACTTTTTTAAAAAAATCGAGGATGGGGTTTTTGAAATATTGAGTTTTCAAAAAAAAAATTAATTTTTTTTAAAAATCCATTTTTTTTAGTTTGAACACATACTGATATTGAAACTGCTGGAAAGCTTTAACATAAAAACATCATCAAAATCGGTCGTACCGTTTTGAGAAAATCAAAAACAAAAGAATGGTTCCATGGGGAAAAAAATTGGAAAAATTTTTCTAACCATAATCTAGCTTTAACTAAATGAAATTTTTTGAATTTTTTTTAAAAAATGTGTGGGACAGTTTAAAAAAAAAAAAAATATTAAATTTCGAAAAAAAAAACTCGTATGGCAGGTAAGTACCGTTATTTTTGGTCTTAAAAAAAGAAGGAAAAAATGTGTGGGGGAAAAATTAAAAACGATATCTAAAGGGTGGTTAAATTTTAAGGGTCGATGTTGATTCTGAATAAAACACAAATTATTTAGGAAATTATTGTCATTTCTTTTTATTATGATAATATGGTATGGTTCAATTATGTATGGAATAAAATATCGGCCAAATGGCCGCCGCCGCCACCTCGGCCGCACACCTCCATCCGATCGATGGTCAAAATTTTCGATGACGCTGAGGCATAATTAAGGTTCTATGCCGTTAATGTGCCGAATTATCTCATCCTTTAGCTCTTGAATTGTTGCTAACTTATCGACGTACACCTTTTCTTTCAAATAACCCCAAAGAAAAAACTCCAACGGTGTCAAATCACATGATCTTGGCGGCCAATTGACATCGCCACCACGTCAGATAACACGGCCATTGAATTCGTCGCGCAAAAGAGCCATTGTTAGCTGTGTGGCAAGTGGCTCCGTCCTGTTGAATCCACATCCATATCTTCCAATTCAGGCCATAAAAAGTTCGTTATGATCTCACGATAGCGAACACCATTCACAGTAACTGCCTGACCTCATTTTGGAAAAAATACGGCCCGATGATGCCGCCAGCCCATAAACCGCACCAAACAGTCACTCTTTGTGGGTGCATTTGTTTTCGACAATCACTCTTGGATTCGAATCCACTGAGGTGAAAATGTGCCTCATCACTGAAGATGATTTTCTTCGAAAATTGATCATCCACTGTTGCCATTTCTTGCCACCATTCTGACCATTGAAGACGCTTGAAATGGTCGAGAGGATTTAGTTCTTGAGTCAATTGCACCTTGTTCATCAACGACGAGCATGAGAGGTGCAATTGTTGGGCACGACGACGAGTTGAGGTGGACGGCTCTTCAGCCACACTATCGCAAACAGCAGCAATATTTTCTGCAGTACGAGCTGTACGAGCATGCACTATTGCACTCGTGTTTTCACATCTCCTACAGACCCCGCTTGCTCAAAGTTTTGCACGATTTTTCCGATTGTACGCACATTTGGACGATTAAATTAACCGAAAAAATCACGAAGTGTACGATATGCATTTTGATTTGAACGCCCGTTTTCATAATAAGCCTGCATAACTTTAACGCGTTGCTCAATTGTGTATCTTTCCATGGTTCAAATTGGGTTAGTCTGAAATTGAGAAATGTCAAATGAAATGCAGAAAAAACTTGACGTTTAGGTGTGGTTCACATTCAACATCGGCCCTTAAAATTTAACCACTCTTTAGTAGAGGGAATATTCGATAGTTCAAACTAGTGAATGTAAAGCGGTATCTAGCGGTATGCCTTTCCAATCAGCACACTGAGCCGTTGACAAAATCTCGTATCGATGTTAGTATGTAAATGGATATCAAGCAATCTTTCAAGTGGTTTTTAGATGGAATGATGATAGATTAATAGGTCTGAGATCTTTAAGGTTTACTTGGAAACATTTACCGGCTTTATGGTATGAACACAACCTTAAGTTCTCCATAGCAGAGGAAAGTAAACCAGATTGAAGCAACTGTAATTAACTATAGGAAACATACCGTTGTATTCAATTGCCCACTCAAATCAAAAGCAATCCCAATCAAATCAAGTTCAAGAATGCTCGGGAACACTTGAAGTCAAAATAGTAGATACCTTCCTCCCTTATTATCTAAAATGTCATGTTTGATACCCACACAATACAATACAATTTTCTGTCAGATGCTAAAATATACATATGTAGATTAGACAACAAGAAATTCAACTGTTTCCCCAATTGCGAGCTACTAAAGCAAATTCATATTTGACAACTCCAATATATGTAGCTTCTAACGTGTTAATTCCTAACAACCAACTTTAAATAGAAAAAAAATGTACGCACTGCCAGGACCCACCGCGAGAAATTCTTAAACTGAAATTGACATTGTATGCCATCTGTCACAAGTACTCTAGAAAAATAAAAAGTGAAAGGACTAAAGGCAGAGATGTATGAAACCGATAACAAGAAGACATACAAATATTATGTTAGTCTTTAGAATGGCATTTTTGTATATGTACTTCTAAAGCTACAATGACAAGTCTGTAAGAAAAAAGTTTTTAGCCAACTTGGATTTTTTTTTTTCTGTTTTTTTTTTTTTTTTTTTTCTTTATTTCAGTCATACTTGAATGCACAATCTTGTTGAGTGAATCGCTTTTTCACTAAGAGTTTTGAAATGCGCTGTCGTAGTAAATATACGACTATTGTAAATAAACTTACCGTTCCGACGGCAAATTCAAGTCTTGTAGAAAGTTTTGTCCTATTTTTCTTTGGCAAACTTTCGAATTTTAATTTTAAATTTTTGAGTTAAATTAATTAAATAAAAGAAACATCAGTTTTTTGTTCAATAATAGATTTGAGATTATTTCCAAAGCTATAAAATGATCGACATATGGAGGGCTCACAGCTGAACCGAACCAAGTCATTTTAAAAAAATCCAAAACCAACGCCAAAATTTCCGCAAAATTGACCTCTGTTTATAGCTGTAATGAACTATGTACAGTTCATTACAGCTCTAAATAGAACTATGTAGCTCTAAATGAACTATGTAGTTCATAACAGCACTAAATAGAGGTCAATCTTGCGGAAATCCTGGCGTTAGTTTTGGATTTCTTTAAAATGACTTGGTTCGGTACAGCTGTGAGCCCTCCATATATAGGAAATATAAAGTTTTAGGCCCTCATTATGAATAGCGAATCGAACTAAAATCTTTGCGAATTCGATAAATTCTTTTTATGTGAGGAATTACAAATAGCGAATGTTCGCTAATCATACCGCTTGAAATGTGAAATCTAATCGAATCAAATTATTTAGTGATAACGCTAGCGAATGAAAAACTGAAGTACCTTTCTATCAATTGTTATTTTGCTTATTTTGCAAGTAATGAGTTAAAAATGAAAATGGCAGTTGCATATAAATTGTGTTATTTTAATTTTAGTTTAAGATTATTGAACAAAAAAAAAAATGAATAATCAGTTCGGTCATCGAAGCTTTACACAATAAAATTGACTTCTAAAGAAGCTACATATTTCATTTTTTCTTTGATTGTTCTGCTTTAGGCTTGTGTTGCGAAATTCGTTAGGTAAAATGGCTCAATTGGTATATTCTGAGACAAGGATTTGTTTTTCTATCTGGATTATTTAAGTTGTACCTGCGACCTATGTATGTTGTGCAAAGCTTTTAAGAACTCCTATATATCTTTTTTATAATAAGTTTTCCTAGACAATGAGTCTGCGATTCTAAATGGAGTAAGCAAACACGGTTGCAGAGAATTACCCAGAATCTTCTATACGAAATGATTTTTCATCATATAAGGTACATTGATCTTTCGTAATTTTGCTACCACCTTTATAAAACTTCTTTTATTCACTGTGATATCAGGATATCCAGGCTAAAGCATTTCGAATATTCATGTAGTTATCGCAAGTCTAAAAGAAAGAAAATCATTGAATTCAAGCTATAAAAGCCCTTCCGATTTAAGTACTGTTTAAGTACTGGTGTTGAGGATGGTTTGCAGCAATGAGCCAAATGTAAGTTCCATCCACACATTCTACTATGCCAGGTATTTTAGATCTTCTATAGAAATAGTTTCCTCCTTCATTTTATACATACAGTTTTAGGAACTACCACTTCCAAGGCATCGAAGTGCAAAAGCTAATTTTATTCATTCGATGGCGGTCAGCCATCAGACGAATAGGGGGAATAACATGTAGCATACGAAAACATGCACGTGCCGTAACTATTCGGGACTGGTGGAAGTCTGATCATAGCCTCTCCGTGGCGGCCGCTAGAAACAAGCCTTTAAAAAGGTTTGGCCGTAAAACTTAATGAATTACGAGACCGACAACAAGCCTCGGAAACGGACTGATCACATGACGACAACCCACGCAACAAAAACTGAAAAACGATTTACGAATTTTCTTATGGAACGTACGATCGCTTTATAGAGCTCAAGCTGCTTAGCAGCTAGCCGATGCCCTGTCAAAATATAAACCTGACATAACAGCTCTTCCAGAAATCAGATGGGCAGGGAATGGTGTACCGAGGTGCCAATATCGACTCGGATCACTATCTGGTTGGTATGGTTTTCCGAGGGCGGATTGCCTTGCGAAGACGCATTGCATCCGCCGATCAGGTTCGAATCAACGCGGCTGCCCTGCGCAATGAAAACACCAGTAACACCTTTGGTAATGCGTTAGGACTCGCCCATAGAATCACTTGATTTGGGGAGAGTAAGTCCTGGAGCCAGTATGCTTGGCGTAAATGAGAAGTGGACACGCCTTAAGAATATAGTCATTAGTACTGCCAACTCTTAGGCAGCAGTCGTAAAAATCGGAACGACTGGTTTGATGATGAATGCAAGCTAACGACTGAACGTAAGAATGTTGCGTACCGAGCAATGCAACAATCTCATAGAACGCGGGCACGCGAAGAGGAATATAAAGAGCTCAGAAGAACAGAAAAACGGCTTCACAGACAAAAAAAAATCAGCCTGGGAGAAGAACCTAATCTGTGAAATAGAAAATAGCCGAGAGCGAGGTCCGCACCAGGCGCGGAAGTTCTACCAATCCGTCCGAAACATGACGCAGTACACACCACGCTGCACATACTGCAAGGACGGAGAGGGAAATCTGATCACTGATCCTGAAAGCATACTGGAGCGATGGGAAGTGTACTTTAATGAATTGCTAAATGGTCAGCTCACTACAGAAGTGGAGGCTCCACTACTTCAAGAAGAATACCCTATGTTGCCACCACCAAGCATAGAAGAGGTTGAGAAGGCTATAGGCCGGCTTAAACAGAACAAATCCTCGGGAGCCGGTGGCATACCAGCCTTATTATTTCATCACGGCGGGCCAGCCTTACATCAAGCAATTCATGATATTATAGTGCACGTATGGGAGCAGGAATAAATGCTAGAAGACTGGCGAAAAGGCATAATATGCCCCATACATAAGAAGGGAGATGTCACAACGTGCAGCAATTATAGAGGTATCACGTTGTCGAGTACCGCCTATAAGATACTCTCCTCTATCCTACAAGACCGGATAACCCCATACGCTAAAACCGTCATCGGACAATATCAGTGCGGTTTCATTCCAGGCAAATCAACAACTGATCAGATCTTTACCCTTAGGCAGGCGATGGAAAAATGTCTAGAATTTAACATCCCAACATACCATCTGTTTATAGACTTTAAGGCCGCCTATGATAGCATATCCAGGTTAGAACTTTACATAGCCAAGAGAGAATTCGGCATCCCAAATAAATTGACACGACTATGTAGGTTGACCATGACCAACGTAACAAGCCAAGTAAAAATAGCCGGTTTGCTATCCAGACCAATCAACATCTTTAATGGACTCCGACAAGGGGACGGTCTGGTCTGCCTCCTCTTCAACCTGGCGTTGGAGAAAGCAATCCGTGACTCTGGCAAGGCAACAGGAGGGACCATCGTCAACAGGTCCAGCCAGTAACTGGCTTACGCAGACGACATCGACATCATCGGAAGAACCGAACCAGCTGTACATGATTCCTTCATCCAGATCGAGCAGGCGCCACAAAATCTGGGGCTGCACATTAGTGAAGGTAAAACAAAGTACATGGTGGCGTCAATGCGAGAGGAACAGTTGGTCAAACAATCAAGGTTGCGGAGCACGAATTTGAAGTGGTGCAATCCTTTAAATATCTTGGGTCAATAGTAGCATAGCAGCCGATAACAATATAGAAGAAGAAATACGCGGGCGGCTTCTCAAATCCAACAGAGCCTACTATAGTCTGTCAAAGCTCTTCAAATCCAGAAATCTCACCATAACTTCAAAACTGCTGCTGTACAGGACCATGGTCCTGCCAGTACTCACATATGGATCCGAGAGTTGGGTGCTTAGCAAAAGGCACTCCGACTAGTGATGGGTAGGACACGAATTTGAAATAAGTTTGTATGAGGTACTCATTTTTTAAAATGAGGTGGTACTTTGTCCCACCTCAAATGTCCCATGGTACATACCTATTTAAATGCATATTTTGAAATTCGAAATTAAACAATGCGTATTTTTTTTAATAGTAGGTACATATATATTTTTTCCAAAAACAGTTTTTAAAATTGCATTAAATAAAAAGGTTACAAAAATTAAATATCAATAAATATAATATATTTAATTAAATATCCTTGATACAAAACATTTTATTTTAAAATAAAACATTTAAAAACAAAATTAAAAAAGTGTTAGTTTTTAACAGAAATAAAGTTTAAAATAAGTAAATATAAAAAGATATAATAAAAAAATTAACCTAAAAAAAATTTTAAAAGAAAAAGTGTTTTTAAATTTTATTTAAGTTATTTAAAGAAAACAAAAGCATTTAATAAAAAGATAAACACAAAAAGATATTTTTTTAACAAAAAAACAAATATGTTATCACATTCAAAATAAATTGAATCTAATAAGTTTAAAAAAATACATCATTACATTTTTGCATTTAAAAACAATATTTGTCCTACTTTCTTCCCACTCAACATTTTTCTTCTGTTAAGACCTGTTCTGATCACTTTTTTTTCGAACAAATTTGATTACAGGACACTGGATTAAATACAACACTAATGACTCTTCACGTACGCAAACTCAGCACAATTGATTGATTGATTTTTTTTTCAATTCTCATATTTGATCTTGATCTCTAAACCCTAGTCTCTTTTTTCTAACACTAAAAACAAAACAAATACAAATAAAAGGAATGCACTTGCATTTGCATATCAAAAACGAAAATTCCTACTCCTTCAAAAATTAACAAAACCTCCTACTCCAAACTGTAAAAAAAACCTCCTTCCTTTTTTAACCCTTTGATTGTATAATTTTCGATAATGCTTCATACCTATCTTCATTGCTTGTTACATTGTAGTCAGTGCAACATTCATTCATTCATAAGTCCCACTCATTACCTCTTCTCATTTTGTCTCCTCAAACAGATGCAAAAGAACTCAATTCCTCAATCCTAAATGACAAATGTCCTAGTCTGGTACAAAGTCCCAGCCTGGTACAAAGTCCTAGCCTGGTACAAAGTCCCATCCTGGTACAAAGTTCCAGTCTGATACAAAAACCCAGCCTGCGACAATGTCACGAATTTTGTTTGAATGGGACGTTTGAGTAAAAAGTACTCAACAAGACAACAACTCAACTCACAACACATTCATTCATTTCATTTAAAATCCTCATCTTCCACAAACCTCATTCTATTTCCATTGGTTTGATCTTTGGTGGGTAGAGAGTTTGAGGCCTATTCCTCCTTTCATACAATTAACTACAATACAACTTCATTCTGCATACTGCATCAGTCTCAGTCTTAGTATCAGGCCGATGAGTGAGATGCTCGATACGAATAGTGTTTTTTTCCATGAAAGAGTAAAGTTGCTTTTGTGGTGAGGTGTGAGGTAATACATTTTTTCGTTTTGAGGTGATGGGACATTTCAGATTGGTGTATGGGACATTTTGTATTGCCTCATGTATGAGGTACACATCACTAACTCCGACCTCTTAGCTGCGTTCGAGAGAAAAGTCTTAAGGAGAATTGTTGGCCCCATATGTGTGGAAGGACGATTCCGGAGACGGTACAATCATAAACTGTACGCAATCTACCTTGAAGCAGATATCGTGACAAAAATTAAGCTCGGTAGACTCCGGTGGGCAGGGCACCTAGCTCGCATGAGCGAAGAGGAACCTGCTCGGAAAGTTCTTTGTGGTACATTCCTTGGAAGACGACAGCGCCAGCGTGGAGAGATGGCGTAGACCAGGACGCCCGACGCCTTGGGGTGCGCAACTGGATGGCGTCGGCTAGAGACCGGGATAGGTGGAGAGACTTGTTGAAAGAGGCCAGGACCGGAAGCCGGTTGTCGAGCCGATGATGATGATGATGATGATCATATAATCGGCAATTTTAAAGTCATTACCAACTTCTAAATGGAAAGCGTCTTCAATATATGTACATACATAAGTACGTGTACGTACATTATAATGTTCGGAGACTTAAGAAAACTAAGCTTCTAACGAGTGATTTTTTAAGAGCTATCGGAAATTTAAAAAAAAAACATAAAATCCAGAAAAAAGCATGAGTCTTAACATAGACCCACAAAAAATAGTTTAGAGGCGTTAAATCGCACGATCTAGGCGGCCAATTGGCCGGTCCCAAACGTTAAATAAACTGTTTACCGAACTCGCCTCTCAATTGGTCCATTTTTACGCTTGCTGTGTGGGATTGTGCAAAAAAAAGTTTGTTATCATCGCACAGTAGCGCTAACCATTCACAGTAACGTTCCGATTTGCATCATCTTTGAAGAAATACGGCCCAATAATTCCGCCAGCCGTTAATCCGCACCAAACAGTGACTTTTTCTGGATGCATTGGTAGCTCTTGCAATGCTCCTGGCGGCTCTTCACTCCAAATATGGCAGTTTTGCTTGTTGACGTATACATTCAACCAGAAATAAGCTTCGGCGCGCGATGAACACAATTTTTCGATAAGAAAGTGGATCTTCGGCCCGCTTTCTAAGAGCCCATTCACAAAAAATTCGGCGTTGTGGTAGGTCGTTCGGCTTCAATTCTTGCACCAGCTGTATTTTGAAAGGCTTCACACCTAAATCCTTCTGCAAAATTTTCCACGTAGTGGAGTAACAGAGGCCCAATTGCTGCGAACGACGCCGAATCGATAATTCACGGTCATCACTAACCAGAGGCTGATACAGCTGCGATATTTTCCTCAGTTCGCACTCTAAGTAAGCGTGTTAGTGGTTTAATGTCCAAAAATTAAATTTGGTGCGAAATTTAGTCAAAACAGCCCAAATAGCCGCCTGAATAGGTCGATTAAACTAAACTGACCATAAAATAAAGAAGAAGTGCGCGATGAACTTTCTTAACAGAGCACGCGTTTTGATAATAAAATTCAATAATTTGCAAGCGGTGTTCGTTTATAAGATGATTCATGAAGATGTTTGACAGTTACAAAAAAAAAAACGAAACTTGCGTGAGCTGTCAAAAACAGTGTTGCCAAAAAGAAAATAGCAAAAAAATCACCCATTAGAACTTTAAGGTAGAAAATTTTAAACTTATCCCAATGTGATTTCCGATTAAGAAAGAAAAATCATTCATCGATCTTTCATTGATTGGTCCTTGTTTTCGTGCGGTAAGAGTCCAACACTACTTGGTACCGAATATTGCCAATATGTCTCTTGAAGATTTCCACCAAAAAAAAAGAACAACGACTTTGATTGCCTCACCCACTGGCATTCCTCCACCCACAAGATATAGTTATCTTTGTTTAAGATGTAACCCTTGTCATAAGTGTCAGTGGGTTTTTTCATGCTGGAGGTGTGGGACCGCAATCCCAGCAGCTACCACCTAAAAAATTAAAAAAAAATATTTTCAGGGATATTACCTCTTGCGAGAAAGTGACAAATCCCGCCATCAGTATCTCTTATCAGGAAATGTGTTCGAACTCGAGTAGTTCACTTTCATTCCTAACACGACAACAGGAAAGATAAACGTTGGGAGTTATTAGATTTCGGTTTTCTACGAGCCGTTGGCCTCTAATTAATTTGGACTATCTTAATTACTTTTTCTATCCTCTCTTCCTCCTAACTGCTCTAGGCCGTCATTAATTGGTGAGGAGTATGAATAAAGAATAAAACATTCACCTTAATCTTCTAGGGAAAACATACACAACACATATTATGATATATTTATCCATTTTCAGGACACTTACTGTGTCCTTTTTATCATTAATTAAAATCTCTTTTATGCTTTCTATCTCAATATAATATGACAAACGAAACAATATTTTCATGAAAATGATTACGATCTAAATGAATACTCATTCTTCTTAAATCTTAAAGCCCTCCAACAAAGCTCCTCATAAATCAGTGTTTTTTTTTTGTTTGTTTCTCAGGACCAAAAAGGAAATAATGTAGATACACATCATTCTAAAGTGCCATATTACTTCAAAAATATCGTCTCACACATTTTTTGAATTCATACTTGATAAATATGTAGCACGTGCCCAATTTAATGTGCGTCTACACATTCCTTAGTTGTTGTTTACATGAATGTGTAACTTTTTCTTAGAATTTCACTTTAGCATGTGCCCAGGGGGTCAATTTTTTGAGTAACTTAGATACTTTATATCATTATGAGAATTGTCCCTGTTTCTTGGATTTTTATTTATTCAAGAAATGAAATTTATGTTTAACTGCGCCATAATTGATATATGAAATAAGGTCCCAACACATACCTAATGCTAGATACACACGAGGCAACCGTTGCCGCAACACAGCCATGTTGAAGCAACTATTGCTTCGTGTGTAGCTGTTTTGCCAATTAATTTTGTGTTGCTGCAACCAGTGGCGTATTTACCCTAGGGCTAAAAGGGCTACAGCCCGGGGCGGCAAGGCTGCTAGGGGCGGCTTGCGCTTGGCCAATTTATAATATTTTTTGAAGCGATTGAACTTTCAAAACATACAAGCAAAAGGGCGGATGCCGCCCATAACAATTATCTAATTTACAATATTTTTGAAGGATAAACAAAAAATACAAAGATTAAAAAATGCGATTTTTTGAGTTTTTCAAGCATGACAATTTTTTCAGTGCCGTGAATGTCCGGCTGTAAGAGAGTTCACTGTAACATGTCACTCACTTTTTTCACCATTTACTATTCATACTTTTATAAACGATTTTTTATAATGAAAATTCATAGTTAAAATATTTACAGACATGAACCTATTCTTTGGAGCAAATTCCAATGAAACGAAAACATTATCTAATTAAAAAAAAACACTTGTTGCTATGTAGCTCTACAAAAATGGGCTAGAACGGATCTTAATTTTTTGTTTCTAAGCCATCTACAAAAAGTCCCTTTTTATTAAAAAAAACATTATAAAAATCCATCAAGCCGGATTCTAAATATATGTAAGGTCACACACAAATCTTTATTCTTTATATACCTAGCAAATAATGTCTCAATTGTTTTTTAGTTTTGGCTGACTCGTGTCCCTATATACAAATACCCTTCCCTTCATCAATAGTTTTGAACGACTTAAGAAACAATATAATGATTGTTTTTTTTTTGTACAATAGTTTTTAATGATGGATAAATAAAAGGATAGGTATTATTTTAAAAACTATTGGCACAAAATTTTAGTCAAATTAGTACGATGTTAAAACTATTTTAGTATAATACTAGGTAAAAAGACGATTTTGCTAATTTTAATCAAATTTAGCATCATGCTATCTCTAACATTTTACTAAAGTTAAAATCGTCGAATGCCTATTTTATACTTTTAGTATCGTTCTGACTTGTCCCAATTGAAATCCCTTGAGACAGAAATATTGTCTTAATTTTGGGGTTATACTCAAGCAATTCAATATTTTATCAAAAAAAATTCAAGGTGTTGATACAGACGTTGAAACTGTGTCCAGGCTCTACGCAGCGCCGGATTTACATAAGGGCACTGGCCCAGGGCCCCCACAAAATAGGGGCCCCCACAAATATTTACTCGGCACTGAAAAGTAAGCCCAAAAGCCGTAAATTATAGAACGTAAGTCCCAAATGAGCCAACTGACTCGATTTTTTTGTTATTATTGCTCAAATTACGTATTATTAATACCGCAGCCAAGCAATAATTGAAATAAAGTTTTAAAGTTTTTTTAAATTAATGCTCAAGCTGAGAATTATCAATATCATACCGAGCAATCAATACAATAAATCAATCTATAAAAAAAACCCCAACCAATAACCATAAGCGCTTAACCCAGCGATCCAACATGCCAGAGGTTTTTTTTTTCTATTTTCAAAGTACGAATTATTAAATTATCAACATGGTAGTAGTCATGGAAAAATAAATGTATGAATGATAAAAAAAATAATAAACGAATTAAACTACTGTAGCTTAACAAATTTCATTTTATTAAGTCAAAATATTTAAAAAAAAAAATAGAACTAATATTTTTTAATTAAATTAAGATAAGCAATTTTAAATTCTACACAATTGAAATTATATTATGTTATAATGACACAAGTTTTTTTTTATAATGAAACCTGGATTTTTTTACCATTCAAATATTAATTTTTCAAATATCACGCGTAAATGGTGCAAGTTATTGCAAGCCCGTTCTCGCGTGTCTTACTATACATAATTCAATTAACAAACTTTTTGAAAAGTATTTTTATATTAAAATTACAAATTACAAATTTTTGCTCTCCTTACAAGGGGCCTCCACACTATTTATGGCCATGGGCCACCACATGTTTAAATCCAGCGCTGGCTCAACCAGGTACTAATATCGTTTGTGAGAGAAAAACGAGAATGTTTTGATGTTTTTGGAGAGATGGGAAAAAGCAAAACCTCTGAAAATTACAAAATGGACCAAAAAAATATTTTCATTCCTATTTTCGACCAATTATTGAGTGCGCTGAAGAGAAGAAATTCATCCTATGAAGCAAAAACAAATGGTTTTTGTTTTTTATCTAATCTATTATCACATGAGTGAAGAAGCAATTCGAAAAAATGCAACCACTCTTCAGAAATTATACCCGGTTGATCTTGGGGAAGATGTTCAAAAGAGTGTGTCTTACTTAAACATTTTCTGGTGCAAAACTACTCTGAAAATATGAGTTTAAGGCAGCTTAACCTTCATATAAGAGAAAAAGAATTGAAGGAAGCATTTCAATATGATGAGGTTGCTTTTGAATATACTTGTGCACTGCAGTGTAGAGGTGTGTAAATCGTTCAACAATCCATAACGAAAATGATTCGATCATTTGAATCGATCGATCATTCGATCATTTTCATTTCACTCAAATGGTTCAATACTGTTCCGATTCGATTTTAGTTTCGATTTCGATGATAAGATTGAGTTGAGGTTTTCACAAAATACACTATATTGTAAGCCATAAATTGCCAAATGACATCCAATGATGGCTACTATGTCCATTGATTTAAAAGCTTCAAAAAATTCAAGATAAAGATTTCATTTGTTGCTCCTTAAAAGATCAATTTTAGGACTAATAATTACTGAATGACTTGGTATTATCGAATAAATTAACTTTAAGATACTATCGCATACATATGTAAGTCGAAAGTTTTTATTCAATAAGTCTCAATACTAGTTCAATTCCAACAGTAAACATACCAGATCCTGGGCCCGTATCGCGTAAGAGTAAAGTGATCACTAAATTAATTGATTGTCGCTTTGGCAATCGCTCTCTCTTTATTTTTTATTGATACGAGTATGATAGAGACAGCTATATTCAAAATGACAATCAAAAAATTGACAATCAACTATCACCTTACGCGATTCCACCCCTGATACCTCAAATAACACCAAATCGAATCGAGTAAATCATGGTTAATCGAGTTAACTGATATTAAAGAATGAGACTCATTGAAATTATTGAGATTGAAATAGAAAATCGAGAAACGAGAATTATCTAAATGATTGAGATTGGGATCGATTAAAATGAAAATTTGGGATTTCGATCACCAATGCTTTTCGATGATCTGATCGAAAAAATCGAAACGATCCTGATTGACACAGCTCTACTGCAGTGATGAATTGTACTGCAGAAAGATCGTTTTCCGTATTGAAACGAATAAAAACGTATTTAAGGTCTCGCATTAGCGCCTTAAGAGTTTAGCTTTATTAAATATAGAAGCTGAACTGACAAAAAATTTAGATAACGAATCTATTGTTAATGAATTTTGTAATGAATATACACACAAAAAAAAAATTTTAAAACATCAAATATTATGCATTTTGTGTTTCTTATTATTATTTTTTATTACTTTATTTTCATTGTTCTAAAGGGCGGCAAAATTTATCAGCCCGGGGCGCCAAATCCTTAAATACGCCTCTGGCTGCAACCGTTGTCAGAAGTATCAAAAAATTTTGGTCGGTTTCTCCAACAAAACTGTTGGAAGGAAACACGTTACTGCAAGACGTTGCTGCTGCAGTTGCCTCGTGTGTATCTAGCATAAGTTCCGATACGAAGTTTTAACGATGTGTTCTTGAAAAAGTTATTTAATCCTAGATGATTTTGGAATAATAATTGAAACCAAGGAAAATATGCATAGAGTGCTATGTCATTCGAAAATTTATTTAACCAAATAGCAAATCAGTTTAACCCAAACGCAAAGAGATTTAACCCAAACGCGAATCGATTTAAACCAAATGCAAATAAATTTTACTATTTATCTATTAGTCTGCTAAAACATAGTTTTTTAGTGCGAGATCATCCTGTTGTAGGGGTTAAAACCAAGTTAACCCTATGAACATGTTTTCCAGTCAATTTTTAGCCCGGATTCAACTCAGAGTTAACTCATAAATTTGGCTGAGCTAACCATTGGATTAAATGAAGAGCATAGTCTTGACAGATGCTGAAATAGATATATCAGAGAAGTTTTTTTTTTTCATTTTGTGCCACCATAATTAATCTAATATAGTAATTAATTAATTAATTAATTAATGAACAGAAGTCATTTTTATTTCAATTTTTTAATAACAGACAGCAAATTACAAATATCTAAAGAAAACCGAAGGCCACACACGTCGGTATAGAACCGAACTGTCAAATTGACATATTTATCTCGATAGTTTTTCCCAAATAATTCGTTAACTTTGCAGTGATACCAAAATAAAAGTCAAAGTTATGCCCGATTTCACGAAGGACTCTTATGCCCGATTTCACGAAGGACTTTTAAACATTTAACAAGCTTCTAAACCTTAAAATGAGATGTTTTGGTTTCACCAAGCGCTTTTAAATTAAACAAGCTTGTAAACACCCTTATTAACTAAATGCCCATTTTTGGCTCATTAAATTTTAAAAGTGTCATTGAAATGTCATCAGATGTAGATAACAACAATTGGTAATAGGTATAGCAGCTGAAATTATGGTTTTGTTAAGATTTAGTGTTCAATTTTTGAAGATACAAAATGAATAGGTTAATACTAAATATTTTAATGATTTGTTTCTTTATTTCGAAAAAAATATTGATCGTCTTCATCCAATAATAAAGTGCAACACAAAGTTATTCGCTGAGCAAGAATATTCCCGGTTCACAGAAATACATAATATGACTTCAAAATGTGGTTCCGACTTTCTAAAGCATCTGTGGATGAGTTTGTTGAATATGTTTGGTCTTCATTTGGAACCAAAAAAAACCCAACAATGCAATTCAAAATAAATTAAGTGGTTATTACTTAATGATTTTATGCCACAGAATGTCAGGACAGGATCAGAATCTTTCCAAATATTTTGTGTGCATTTCTTTTTTTTTTCATTTCTTGGCATTTGTTTGAACACATAACGCTTTCTCATTTCTTCTCATACATTTCGCTTGTTAGAAAGAAAAAAACAATTTATTTTTCCCAGGGATGTGAAGAGAACTCAATTTTAACAAAAATGTCCCCAAAATTTCCCTTTTATAGATTGGTGAAACTAAAAATTTTTAAGAGCCTGATAAAATTTAAGAGGATTTTTGATAAAAGTGCTTTTAGTGTTTGTTTATGAAATTGGCCATTAATCTATCAGTAAAAAACTGTTTGGAGAGTTAACTCGAGAATCAGGATTAAATAATCCTGAGTTAATTCAGCACTGAAAAACTGGGCCTAAAAGTTTAAATCGATTTGCGTTTAAATTATATCTAGTTGCGTTTAAGCTTAATTTTCTTACTACTCGTATTTGGTTGAATAAATTTTCCTTTGTCGAAACAGAATTTAAATACGCATTTACGAGTATAGAAGTATTTAAATCAAATATATTTAATTAAACTGTCAAAAGCAGCCAAAAGATTTAAAGACCTGTCAAAAATAAAATAGTTCAGTAGAATTAATCATGTAATTATGATTCCCATAGGAGGAAATAAGTATTTCATTGGGAAGGGAATCTGTGAAGTGAATCTGTCATAGTTTGAGGACCTTATCTTACATCTTATAAAAACCACCAACCATTTCGCTGAGTTTTTGGTTATCACTTTTTTTTTTGATTCAAGTGCCATTCATGGATAATGGTGGTATTATATTTCGTTTGGCCGACAGAAGACTGCATTGCGTTTTCGTTCCGCGTAGAAGTTAATACCCCATTTTAAAATGCTGGCAAAATCTGAATATTATTAAGTTAGAATACCGCGCTTATACAGTTCAACAACCGAAGAACAAGGTTGTGAACTTGGAAACGAATATCAAGAGATGAGAATCCTGTCGTCATCAAAACAACTCAAATTGAATGGTTAACAAGGTAACTTTTAATAAAACGAAGTGGAGACTAATCAATGCCAAATTTAAGCATTTTCCATTAGAGAGCTTAGTGCTAAATTCTACCAAATGCTTTAAAAATATCAAGTACAATGATCGTGGACAAATACTCCGCCTGAGGCCTTGGAGCTACTAATGGCGACACACTTTTCGTGCTGTAAGAATAGCCCCGAAACGCTTAGATCCCCTAACACGTCAATGATAGTGCAGGGCAAATCAACACCGACAAATTTCCGACCAATTAGTCTGTCTTCTTTTGTGCTTAAAATCTTAGAGGGCATTCTCGACATCCATATTAAAGACATTCTTAACGGATGTCCTCTTGGAAACTCTCAACATGCATACCTTAAGCCCTTAAGGGTAAGTCCATAGACACGGCCCTCGCTATCTTCTAATATGTAGAATAGGCTTTTAACAAGGTCCTTGACAAGTAAATTCTGGAATCACTCATCGAGTTTAGTGTAGAAGAAAACATCGGGAAGTGGAACACTCAAGGGCGAAATTATATCCCCTCTTTTATGGCTTCTTGTCATGAATGCAATTCTCGTTAAGTTGGAAAGATGTAGAGCAAAGGTGGTGCGTATTGAGATGACTTGTGTGATGATGACTTGTGTGATGATGACTTGTGCGAGATGACTTCTAGTGTGAGGCTTTAAGAAAAGTTAGTAACTGGGCCACGATTTATGGATTAGCTGTTAACCAAAGCAAAACTGAACTGATGCTATTTACTACCAAATCTAAGATGCAACCATTGTCTTTACTCCGACTTAAAGGCCAAACACTTTTGCTCTCTTCCAGTGCACAATAACTCTGTAAGTTGAACTGGAAAATGAATATTGAAGAAAGGGTTAAGAAGGCCTGCATAGCATTCTACGGCTGTAGTAAAACCTTTGGTAAAAATTGTTGTCTTCAATCTAAGATGATTCTGTGGACATACCCAGCCGTGGTGTGACCGAACCTCACGTATGGTTCGATTGTATGGTCCGCACTTACCAAAGCATATAACATTGATATACAAAAAAAGGCACAAAGAACTGCTAACGTTGGTACCACAGGGGCTTTAAGATCTTCCCCAACTAATGTCTTAAGCCTTTTTCTGTACCTTTTATCGAGTATCTTGCAGACTAAAAAATCGAAATCTTGGATTGCCAAACCTTATAGCCACAGCAATATTAAGGAGTTGATTCCAATAGAGATCATTCCGAAACCCATACTGACTATAGTACCCCTAAAATGGGGATCATTAAAGATTTTGAGGTTATATTCCCATCAAGAAAGCATGATGACTTCGTGACGAAAAACTTCGACACAACTATCTTTACTGATGGCTCAAAGATGTAGTGTGGTGCTGGTTCAGGAATCTTCTCTGTGACTTTAAATATATCTGGTCCAGTAATGCCAGGTCGAACTTACTAGCCTCAATATTAACCACAATGTCACTCTTATCTCGGTTCCGGGTCATTGTGGCATTGATGGGAACGAACGAACGGACGAGCTGGCCAGACAAGGATCAACCCATCATAACTCACTTGAGAAAAGGGTGGCCGTGGCGCGATGGATGTGTGCTCGCCTGTGAACCTCATGATCACAGGTTCAATCCTTGCCGTCGTCTATGTCGTTTTAATTCCATTAAAAACCTTCTAAAAATTGTCATCAATGGGTTGCTGGTTTACTCATTACATGTTGTTCAGGCATAACACTAACAACATATAATTGAGTTAAACTAGTATGCCCAACAAGGATGAACACGAATAAAATAATGTGAATTATAAGCGACATAGAAATAAGACACGGCATTATCCGCTTTAGTTCAGCCGCCATCCCTGGAGATAAAATATCTGAGACAACAACCTTCAGTCTCAGAACATCGTGCCACACATCTTTCCTATTCTTCTTTCTCTTCCGTAACTTCACGCCCGCGCTGTGGAACATTTAAAGGGTAATCATAATCCCTTGAGCGCGGGTAGATTATAAAAAAAAAAAAAAAAAACATTCCGCTCGGAGCTATGAAGGGCAAAATTGTTTCAATTTTTCTTACCGAATCAAACTTTAGGTGGAGCAGTTTAACTTATTGCATTATATCTAGAAAGATTTGGCCAACCTATAATATATCCCCAACATCTGATGTGAAATACAGACCCAGGCAAGACATAGCCAGGATCATAGCTACCTTTAGCGGACACTGGCCAATAGGAGAGCATGCAGCGAAGCTAGGTATTCCTCACAACATTCACTATCATAGCTGTAGAGACCAGCGGGAAAAGGCAACAAATCTAGAGCACAATCATTAGTAAGGGCATTTTTTGACGAAATTGACGAACTTTCGGAAACGAAGATCAAAGACTTTATCTCTTTTCTGAGCGCGATGAAATGGATCTAGGACGAGCTTCGGTTATTTTTGTGCTGTTCCCTTCGTTTGACTTCTTAGATCCCGAGCTAGCGGACTGAAGGGTTTGACGGAGGCCTACGGTGCAGGGGGCCGGATAATTACTCAATCGGATTGGCTACAAGCTGCCTAGCCTGGCACAGTGTAGATTGTGCCTAATTGGGCTACAGGGCTAGACTGCCGGTGGTGTCCATTTCTACCTATAAATTGGTGTCACTTTTCGGTGTACAATCTGTTTACAGATTAAAGAACTTTCGTGCTTCGAGATATTTTTTAACTTGATTGTAAGATTAGCCTTTCTACACAGAACACCGTACAGTGCCTACTAACTCCATGTCTTGGTTCTTGGCATGTCTTGGTACAGTTATGGATTAATTTAAAAACTAAAATAATTGCCACGATTTGGTTTTCTTCTTAAGGAGTAAGTGCGAAAAAAACTATCATGCGAAAAACAATCACGAAATAGAACTATCATGCGAGAAAACTGATATGTGATAAATCTATCCGGTGTAAACAATATAATGCTAGAAAACTACCAAGGGAGAAAGCTATCATGCGAGATAACTATAATCCCAAAAATATATCATGCGAGAAAGCTATCATTGAAAAAGGTAAATTATCGTACCAGAAATCTAACCTGCGAGAAAACTATCATGCGAAAAAAAACTATCATATGAGAATACTTTCATCCAAGAAAAATATCATGCTAGAAGACTTTCAGATGAGAAAACTATCATGCGATGAAATCATCATGTCTCACATGATTGCTTACTATATGAGATAAAACTATCATCACCAAAAATATCGTGCAAGAAAACTAACATGGAAAAAAGCTATCATGGGAGAAAGCTATCTTGGGAAAAAATTGTCATGTGAGTAAGATAACATGCGAGAAATATATCATCACAAACAAATAGACACACGTACTATAAACTTTAATTACACGAATTATTATTATTATAATTTTATTGGAAGTATAATACAATTGTACTAACAATAATTTAATAAAGCGTTAGCTACCAGGGCTTTTCGCTATAATTACACGAATTATATTTCATAGTCTTAGTGTAAACAAAACCAAACCGTCATAAAAAACACCCTGTACATAATTTATTATTCAAAGCCCACAGAAACCCGAGTTATTATTATTAATATCCCACTGCATTTAGAATAACCTTCCTCGTATCACTTTTACTTATTTCCTCTTCTATTTCTGTGGTTAAATTTCTTCTAGCGCGAGAAATTCTGCAATAAATCCACGACAAATCCGTCACGTTTTCCGCCTTGGTTTTTAGCCTAAGGGCATCTTAGCAATAAAGATTCAACTTCATCAGCTTCCTGTTGAAGCATACAAATTGAGTCAGATATTGTGCATGAATGGAACTGGATCAACAATCTACATGGACGTAGATGAGATGCCTTCCGATTTTCTTATTGTCTTAATAAACATACTTTAATCTATCTACTTTAATCTAGCTCTGCCACTTGACATTATGTTTATCGTATAACTTTAGGGCATCAATCAGCAATTAAGCATTTATTTATTGTAGTTCGTACTCGCAATGCTCATTAAAGATTCTCTCTGCAATTCGTATGCAATTGAAGACTGCTTAATGCTGACTGTCAGAGTGGTTGTGTTTGTTTAATTTTCTTCCTGATCCTTTGTCTGCTATGTAGTCAGACTTATCATATTAAAAGCATCAATTCATCTCCTTGTACGAAAATTATTTGAAATGATTATTCTGCAGCAGAAAATAGAAAATATTGAAACAGAGCTAAGCAATTTAAAGGGTAGATATACTATTTAGTTCATTTTCTATGTATAATAATAATTTTGATTTTTGGACTAGGCTATGCTACGAGTACAAAATAAAACAACTTTAGATGCACTTTCAACTGACCCAGTAGATGATGTATACATAGGTCTGGTCGAATTCAATACGAATTTGTGCTAACATTGTGTATAACTCACAATTTCCATTTTTTGAAAAATAAACATTTTTGATATTTTTTGTGATTTTTAGAATCGTTATGAAGTTAGAAATATTAATGCTTTGGGCTTCAAAAATATAAATTGATTTACTAGATTTTTAAGAGGTGATCACGAATTTATACCTATTTTAATATTTCTTTTTTCATTTTGAAGTCTATTTTCAGCTGAATTTGTTTAAATTTATTAATATTTCCTCATAGTTTCAGAATAAGCTCCCATCAGTTCATACTTGGAATTATTAGGTGTGTACAATAACTAAAGTGATATTCAAATCCACCCTAACATTATTTATATTTGAGTGCCTAGCCTACATATACAATTATTAAAATACATATTTTAATAAAAAAAATGTAATACGCCAGTTTTAAGTTTTTAACGCCACGAACCTCAGTCTGTGGTCATGAACTTTGGGCTCCTAGGTCAGAACAGAACCGAATTTCGTTTAACGTGGACACCTGCCAGCCAAGGCTTAATTCCATGGTGGGCCTACCCACACTAACGGAGTCTGTAATAAGGGCTGACCACCACCCTGAATTAGTACAAGACCACTGCGAACATGTTGGGGCATGTCCACACACCTTGCTGAGAAGCGAGGTCTACCTAGCACCTCTTGAATCCAAGTAAACTTGAAAACCATATGCTTCCGCGATTTGGGCAACCACAGCCACCACGATATTCCCACGAGGAGGCCTTCCTCATAGATAGTCTGAAGCAGAGCATCTTGCATCTTGCGACACAAGAAACCACCTCCACCTCGTAAACAATATATCCCGTGGTAACACCAGCTTGAATTAGTAGGAACGCGCACGAGCCGCATGTCACCGTGTACCCCAAGACAGACCGTGTAACACTCGTACATATTTGGCACCCCCAGCTCCGTCCACGCCCGCCCCACCGCGGATCAGGCCCCAATGCCAACAAGTCAAAGACTCAGGACAAAGGGCAGACGATGAGTGAGTCAGGATGAGACCTGAATGGCCCCTGTCCCGCCCAAACAGCATCAGCCATGGTTATAGGACGGACGGCGAAGTCAGGATGAGACCTGAACGGCTCCTGTTCTGCCCCACACATCGGCCCCAGCCCAAGGGGTTGCGAACCTAATTGTCCAACCTAACAGCACACCTGTCCTCCCGAAGCCCACAACCGCGACCCACACTAGCCCCAGATTGACATTCAGGCGAACAACCCGTCTTCCATATCAACATGGTCTTCAGGCTTTTGCCTGTCCTCCACGCCGACAAGGAATCCAGTCCCGCCGGCGAACATCAATACTGGGTGGACCCCAAAACGCCGCGGTATCTACAACAAGGACAAACAGAATGCCATTATTGAATTCGAGTCTGAAAGACTCTGTCGGCAAAGCTGGCCAGTATATCAGCCGTCCCTTTCGTGAAGAGGATCCGACTGAAATCCCAAGCACCATCCACCCACACAGCATCCGTCGCAGGGAGATCTCTGAAGTGAGTGTATCGCGGACACTCAGTTAGCACATGCCTCGAATCCTCTCTTGGAGCCCCACACGCACAGTCCGCCGAACCGGCCAAGGTCCTCTCATGCAAGAATGCTCCTAGTTCAGTTGGATCTTGTACGGGTGTAGGCCCAAAACGACGTAAAAGTTTAAGTGTACGATAGGCTAAATTCTTGTGCACACGCAAGGAATCGACAGCCTCGGGTTCTGCTGTACATTTTCACGGAACGTGGCAATATTATCGGCTAGACTTGCCTTAATTTGACTTTGTAAGCTTCTCGAACTTTCCTAGTCTACGGGTTTCTTTCCGAGTGGATGGAAAACTGTACAGTTCCAGCCTGTCCCTGTCTTTTTTCGCTCTCTTACTTTCATCCAATTGCTCTTATGTCCTGTCTTTTTAGGGTCATGAAAACGCTGGAAAATTATCAGCTCAAGAAAAATCCTAAAGAACGAAAGCTTCTAAATGTCCGGCAGTTTGGTATCAAGCTCACTTATTGAATGGCACTTGTACTTGGGAAAGAGTAGCTTTCAGTTCTAGGTATATGAAAATCACAGACCCCCTTATGTGGAATCACGAGATATTCGACGTCTCAAAAAAGCTCTTAAATCCTTAGGTTTCCTTGGACAATTCAAGAAATTTGTCCCCCTCATCTGATCTAATATGGCTGTAATCTATATTAGCCGTTTATTTGGGCAGGTACTCCAACAACTCACTTGAGTCTCTTGGAATCAAAAAACAGCTTTATAAATGATAGGTGATAGAGGTATAACATAAACATTTCAATTTTTTAATTATTTAATTTCAATTTTTTGGTCCCGAGTAGAGCAAATTATTGTTTGTGAAAGAAGCCATAAAACAAGGAAATACTCGTGCATGAAACATTCCGACTGCGTTCAAGAGATGGGAATGAATCCACGAAGGCTCTGTTTTCTTTCAGTTTTAACGCTCTATTCTGAATTCTATCCAATAACTGGGGAGAATTTTGTGCTGAACATGTCCAAAGATGTGAGTTATTCTAGAGATTTTGATGTAATGGGTGTTTTTTTTTTTTGCTATTTTCTTTTTGGCAACACTGGTTTTGATAGCTCACGCACGTTTCGTGTTTTGTGTCACTGTCAAACATCTTCAGTTTGGTCTATAATTTAAGCATGAATCATCTTACAAACAAAAAACGCCTGCAAATTATCGAATTTTATTATCAAAATGCGTGCACTGTTAAGAAAGTTCATGGCGCGCTTCTTCCATTTTTGGTCAGTTTAATCGACCTACTGAGGCGGCTATTCGGGCTACTCGTATTTCGCACCAAATTTACATTGTTGGACATTAAACCACCACGTAGAGTGCGAACTGAGGAAAATATCGCAGCTGTATCGGCCAGTGTTAGTGATGACCATGAATTTTATCGATTCGGTGCCGCGCCCGTTCACAGCAATTGGGCCTCTGTTACTCCAATACGTGGAAAATTTTGCGAAAGGATTTAGGTGTGAAGCCTTTCAAAACACAGCTCGTGCAAGAATTAAAGCCGAACGACTTACCACAACGCCGAATTTTCGGTGAGTGGGCTCTTGAAAAGTTAGCCGAAGATCGACTTTTTAATCGAAAAATTGTATTCAACGACGAAGCTCATTTCTGCTTGAATGGATACTTGAACAAGCAAAACTGCTGTATTTGGAGTGAAGAGCAGCCAGAAGCATTGCAAGAGCTACAAATGCATCCAGAAAAAGTCGCTGTTTGGTGCGGATTATGGGCTGGCGGAATCATTGGGCCGTGTTTCTTCAAAGATAATGCGAATCGCCTGTGAATGGTGAGCGATGATAACAATCTTTTTTTTGCGCAAAATACAAGAGCTTGAGTTGCATGGCATGTGGTTTCAACAAGACGGTGCCACATGCCACACAGCAAGAGTAACAATGGACCAATTGAGAGGCGAGTTCGGTGAACAGTTTATTTCACATTTGGGGCCGGTAAATTGGCCGCCTAGGTCGTGAGATTTAACGCCTCTAGATTTTTTTTGTGGGGCTATTTTAAGGCTCATATCTATAGCGACAAGCCAAAATGTAAGAACGAGTATGCCAAAATTGGACTAATCGGATGGACCATTTGAGGCGCAGCCGCGGCCAACATTTGCATGAAAAAATCTTCAAACACTAAATTATATCGACCGTACTTTCGACTCAAATAAAGATTTCATGCATTTTTCTGAATTTTATGCGTTTTTCTTAATTTCCGATAGCTCTTAAAACATTACTCATTATAAACGCCTCATAAATAGTACCCCGATCAGAGGGGGTGACAATTTTTTACATCGATATAGAAATCCTAAGTATTTAGCAGCATTTTTAGCGGTCTCGAAAATGTGGTCATTCCATCCAAGATCGTCGTTGACACACATCACACATACCGAGTACTGAAAGCTTTTTGGTTTCTTCGATGCTAATGCCATTCAAGAATAATGGATAAGTGGTATACATTTTGCTTCGAAGCATAAAACTCCAAACGATTTTTTTACAACATTATATTTTTTAAAGATCGAAGTTTAATGAGCTAATCATACGATACCGTTGCATGAATGGACATGAATTTGAGAACGATTATGAGAAGCTGAGAGTAGAGTCATCGGAAAAACAATGAAATGAATTAGAAGTTTCAAGCAGGAATCATTTATAAAAATGAGGAAGAGAGAGTCGAAGACATAACGAATCCCTGGGGATTACCAGCATTTATTTTGTAAAGATCAGTGATATGAAATGTGGTGTTTTATTTTGAACCACTCTTTAGTGCTTTTTGCCGTACAATACTAGTGTTCTACAGTTTCGAAGTTATTCAACCATCGAACCTAAAATTTCTACAAGGGACTTCAAATATCTAAGAGTAACAGTGGAACAACCAATACATCCCCAACAAGCAGTGACAATTTGGTGTGGAATTTAGGTTGATAATGGTGGTGTTATATTTTGCTTCAGTGAAAATAGCATTGATTGACTTTTTTTCCCCACACAGGACAAGAAACAATGAAATCATTTTTAGGAATACCCTGTATTATGCTGTAATTAATACATCGCCCGGCAAACAAGGCTCGTTATTGAAATGAAACATTGTGTCAGATTATTTTTCATAATTTTTATCGTGGGGGTTAAGTAATTGAATTGTTTTGTCTAATAGTAGGATTTATACGGATTTCATCTACATAAATATTTAAATATTTATATTTATATCAAATCAGACAACTGCATATAAATCAAGAAATCCACATGTCGCTTTTATAAAGTTTTGAATGACTTTTGCCCACGGCAAAATTTCCAATATTGGCAATTAAAAATATAAAAATAGAATCAATTGAATAATAATTTTTAGCTCTCGTGTTGAATTCTTTGTTTATAAAAATAGAAATCAGTTTTCATTAATTGATACCTCCATAATAAAGGAGGTGGAAAATAAATATTAATTATAGCTTTTAACACATGATTGACTAATGTTGCATTTTAATATTTTGTTTTTATATGATAATGAAACATACAAACTAGGTACTATTTTTAGTTTTTAATTATTTTTTTTTAACTTGTGAATACATATTTTTTTGAGTGTGTCAATTTAATAATTGATAAATTGTTTTGTTGACCAAAATTAACCTTTTGTTGATTCAGGTAAAGATGCACTACTGTCGGTAATTATTTAGAATTGGGGCTCCAGACAAAAATCGCTCCAAAAAATTTTTCACCACCTGCAAACTATTTTATAAGGTAGAGTAAGATAATTAAAGGTGGGTGAGACATGTTTTATGGGGTTTCATTAAAAAAAACCCTTTTTAGGTATAGGTTTTGATTAAGAAAACTATTGCCACAGGCGCCTGCTTCGAATTTGAGCTATACCTATACCTAAAAAGTTTTTTTTTTTCAATGAAACCCCATAAAACATGTCTCCCCCACCTTTAGTTATCTTATTCTACCTAATAAAATAGTTTCCAGGTGGTGAAACATTTTTTGGAGCGAGTTTTTGTCTAGAGCCCCAATTCTAAATAATTACCAGTCTGTCAAATTTAAATACATACTAAACGATTTAAGCTTTTATTAATAATTGGCATAGACGTCAAAGGTTGCCATGATTGTAGTTTTTACAAATTTCGGGATATATCAATTATTGGCCGCGGTATACTTTCTCAACCAATGATTTAACACATCTTTTAATATTGCTAATGCATCAAATCATGAAGCAGTATGGCCGATGACTGACTCAAGCCTTTCTGCAACACTATAGCTCCACAAATCTGCACATTGAGGCAGTTACTAAAAATGATCAAAGAGCTTGGAACTTGCTCTTTGATCTTTTTTTGGAATTTTAGGGAATAGTTCTTTCAAACTATTCCAAATATGTACTGGGTTTCAGGGATGATATGCGCTATCAAGTGATTTCTACCATCTCGCCGGTCTAGGCGTTCACACCGAGGACACTATGAAATAAATTGTTTCAAAATTCTTCAGGCGTAAGACCAAGTCCACAGTACACAAAACTATTATACTGACAGTCCTGCTTTACGGCACCGAGTATTGAATAATAAGCGTAAGGGGAGAGTTAATGGTCAGATCATAGCTGAAAAGTTTTAACGGATGATGGTCCTACTTCGGAAAATGGTGATGAGCTGCGTTCCATGAGTCCACTCTGAACTACAGGATTCTCTCAGACGACAATAGACTGCGACTAGGGGTGTCCAGTGGGGCAGGCATGCTCGCGGTAGCCAAAGGCTAACTCGTCGGTCGAGTAGGTTCTTGCACCCGCTGCTGCTAGACTCGGAATATATCGTACCTAATAGAAACGTGCCTATAAGCAAGAAATCATTTAACCTGGGCTCTTGAACCCTAAAAGTTCTCTTCTTTATATATGTATACACAAAACATGTTATCATCCAAATTTATTTAATATGTTTAATATCCTCCAGGATTCTAAGCACCGTGGTATTTTGAATACTCGAGATAACCTTTTTTTAAGTATCCTCCTAGCTGCCTAATATTAACCTTAAATCTACATTTATGTAATAGTCAACTTAGTCTATCATCAACTTTATCTATCATCAGACAACCACCTGCACTGGATCTGATGCTTCACCCTTTCCATCCGGTCCCGATCGGACACGGTCCTACTGAACCAAAAGCGATATGCTCTACCTTGTGCGAAGACGTCTGATCTATAAAGAAGCCACCTATTCACAATTCTACGGCTGACATGTTAGATTTTCGACATCGACACTCCATCCTGAACCGGCTCTTGACTGCTTAAGTAGAGGAATACATCAGGAGAGATGAAGCCGCTTAGACACACACTCTCATAATACTCATCATTAGGTTAGTACGCCCTAAAATTAAAGCTGTTGGTCGTGAACACCGCTCTTGCAATGTGACCCCGAATCAGCTCTATCAAAAAATTATCAATTCTGTTTATGTTGGCTCCGTTGGTTGTATAGAACCTTGTTGGAATAATAATGTTTGTACTTCGACTCTAGCCTTCTGTGTAATCCAAGACAACCCCTAAGACACTGCCTGTTAAACTAAAGAATTCATTATTGAGATGGGGCAACGTTTAACCACACCGAGCACTCATACTCATAGGCAACTATCCGCTGAGTGAGGGCCTTGTAGAAAATCACTTTCACCCTACTATCAAGCCGCCTGCTTTAAAACAACCAGCCCTGGTCAGAGCTCCATTTAACGGGTGATTTTTTTGAGGTTAGGATTTTCATGCATTAGTATTTGACAGATCACGCGGGATTTCAGACATGGTGTCAAAGAGAAAGATGCTCAGTATGCTTTGACATTTCATCATGAATAGACTTACTAACGAGAAACGCTTGCAAATCATTGAATTTTATTACCAAAATCAGTGTTCGGTTCGAAATGTGTTTCGCGCTTTACGTCTGATTTATGGTCTACATAATCGACCAAGTGAGCAAACAATTAATGCGATTGTGACCAAGTTTCGCACTCAGTTTACTTTATTGGACATTAAACCAACCACACGAATGCGTACAGTGCGTACAGAAGAGAATATTGCGTCTGTTTCTGAGAGTGTTGCTGAAGACCGTGAAATGTCGATTCGTCGCCGTTCGCAGCAATTGGGTTTGTGTTATTCGACCACATGGAAGATTTTACGCAAAGATCTTGGTGTAAAACCGTATAAAATACAGCTCGTGCAAGAACTGAAGCCGAACGATCTGCCACAACGTCGAATTTTCAGTGAATGGGTCCTAGAAAAGTTGGCAGAAAATCCGCTTTTTTATCGACAAATTTTGTTCAGCGATGAGGCTCATTTCTGGTTGAATGGCTACGTAAATAAGCAAAATTGCCGCATTTGGAGTGAAGAGCAACCAGAAGCCGTTCAAGAACTGCCCATGCATCCCGAAAAATGCACTGTTTGGTGTGGTTTGTACGCTGGTGGAATCATTGGACCGTATTTTTTCAAAGATGCTGTTGGACGCAACGTTACGGTGAATGGCGATCGCTATCGTTCAATGCTAACAAACTTTTTGTTGCCAAAAATGGAAGAACTGAACTTGGTTGACATGTAGTTTCAACAAGATGGCGCTACATGCCACACAGCTCGCGATTCTATGGCCATTTTGAGGGAAAACTTCGGAGAACAATTCATCTCAAGGAATGGACCGGTAAGTTGGCCACTAAGATCATGCGATTTGACGCCTTTAGACTATTTTTTGTGGGGCTACGTCAAGTCTAAAGTCTACACAAATAAGCCAGCAACTATTCCAGCTTTGGAAGACAACATTTCCGAAGAAATTCGGGCTATTCCGGCCGAAATGCTCGAAAAAGTTACCCAAAATTGGACTTTCCGAATGGACCACCTAAGACGCAGCCGCGGTCAACATTTAAATGAAATTATCTTCAAAAAGTAAATGTCATGGACCAATCTAACGTTTCAAATAAAGAATCGATGAGATTTTGCAAATTTTATGCGTTTTTTTTTAAAAAAAAGTTCTCAAGCTCTTAAAAAATCACCCCTTATATGTTTGTCGAACAACAAACATTGAGCCAACCAGAAACCAGATGCCAAGGTACTTTCCTACACTTTTACTCACCAGTGGTTGTCAACTATCACTTCCATGCGTCTGGAGCTCCACCTTTGGTGTGCTTATTAAGTGATGGTGCTTTTGAAACAAGGTAATCTCCGGTCGTCGATCACGTGTCTCGGTCGGCTAGATTACAGATTTTAGTGTTTGGGATTAAATGGAAATCCGATGTTCGATTTGGCTCGGTATTGATGGGATCTAATGAGAATTTACAAGTTGATTAACAGTGTGGAATCTCTTCATGTGGATTACTCGAAGAACTTACGTTCGTGTTTCATCTGCGCTGCAGGGCAATGAGTGCGGGATTCTGTTATGAACTGTAGTTCAGTTCTTCCGATTTTCTTGACTAAGAGATCGAAATGATCTCGATTAGTTGCTTGGAGGTTGTGTTAGAAATCTGTTCGTTCTTTAGAAAGTGTTCTGAAGAAGAGCAAATGAACTTTCTTTAGTTTAAGTTGGGCTCGAAAAAGATGACTAAGTATAAAGCCAAGACAATTAAGTTCTGCGTAATTTTCCCATGCAATTGCAATTTACATAAAGAATTTTTCAAGGGGGGGTATAGATATTGAAATGGAATAGAACAAGCTATGTTTAAGGTATTTACACAATTCGTTTTTAATTTAAAAGGAATATGAGATTCTTCAAATGTTTGCCTCCACTTCTTACGGTGACACTGATCCCAGTGGTTCTATTTTAAATAATTCTTTTGCATATATCCGGCCGAATTTGAGAGATGGCCTATGTGATGTTCACCTTAGTTTATTCGCAAAGATAGGCGACTTCAGAAAACCACAAAACAAAAAGTCTACCGCAGTCAAATCGCATGACGTTGGTAGAAAATTCTCGTCACCTCTGTGAGGGATGACCTTTCCGTCCGTTGTGTTGCACGAGGTTCCGCGCCATCCTGCTGGAACCATATGTCATCTAGGTCCATATAGCTCTATTTGGGTCATAAGATATTAATTTTTCTCGTTCTGTAGCGCTCAACATTGACCGTGAACGCCTCACCACCATCGTTTTAAAAAAAAGTAGACACTGGTTTAAAATCCACACCAAACTATTACTTTTTGATGGTGCATTGTAACCTTGTGTGGATTGATGTCGTTTCATAGTTGAAGTTTGCAGAAGGCCGAGTTCATGTGCACGGCGAGTTCACTGTACACAATCCGCGGCGATGTTCTCTGTTCTCAGGTTATGTGATTAATTACCGAACTGGTTGTAATATGGCCACCAAACGTCGTTGAAGGAACGACACTACGTCTACCCTAAAATGGCACAACTCGCTAACGAACACTCATTAAGGGCAGGCGCGCACATTCAATTTTTAGTTTCGCAACTGTTTAGTTGCTAAAATGAAACATATGGGCTTATATGGGACACCGCGCACTTAGAGCAACTCGATTCGAGCAACTAAAAAGTTTGTGTTTTGACACAAACTAAACGATTGCCTTCGCAACAGTTGAGCTGTTTTCTATAAGCGCAAGAGAGAAAAGAGTGTGAGCGTGAGTAAAGAGTTGCCAGTGCGCGGTTCTCTTTCAACTGATGATTAAACTATTTGATTTCGATCACAGTTTCTAGTGCGCGACTAGCCTTATGATAAAAAAGTTAAATCATTTGGACGAGTTTTTCAATTGTGTAACTTGTCATAGTGATTTTGCCGATAAACAACAGATTTGACAGATGTCACCAAAACAAAATGTCTACCACAGGCCGCTAATGGATAAAGCCTTAATATTTTTTTTTATTGTAAAGAGAGAGAAGTAAAGTTTTATTGAATGAAACTGTGTGCATTAGCAATTCATCGCCCAACATCCATACGAGTAAGTTAGTTTTTCGATTAGAAAGAACATTTAGAAGCAAAAAAGTGATGCCAAATCCGTAAAATAACTAAAGCATATTTTCTGCGTGAAATGATTTTTAAAAAAAACTTCAAAACACTATCCATGCACGTTATTTAAACTGTATATGCCAATCATGATGGGGTATTTATACTATATTAAAAAAAAAAAAACGCTTACCAGCCTAGTAAATTAACTGGTATAATTTCTATAAATTGCTTTTCAATGAAATTAATTCCTGGAACACCCGCCGATATTTCCGAGAGTAAAACAAATCACAGTCAAGTAAATAATGTTAAATCCGTCATGACATGAGAAAGCTTCTGATGGTTGATGGTTCTTAAAAACACAACTATATCAACAACCACAATTCAATACATTCTTCAAAAATTTCATTATATTTTCATCATGGTGCAAATTCTATAGAAACCCAACTCAGCAGGTTCCCCTAACGCCAGAATTAAACTCAAAACCATCATGATGAATTCCGAATATAATATACTGATTATTTCCAGGATTTGTGTGTGCGTTTGCTGCGAGTGGGAGAGTATTATCAAGAACTTATTTTAAAATCTTCTGGCTTTGAAGGCTTATTGTAATTTTATTTAGATGATTGGACAAAAAAGAAAGAATTACAAAAATAATAATCTTCTTAATGTCACCCACCTCAACTTGGTGTATCAGTGTTAAGTTAAGACTGACTTCATTAATTCGTTTTATGATTTTGAGTCTCTTCAAAGATATAATTGATATTCCTTGTCTGTTTGTAGAAGCTCTCAAAATGTATGCGTAAATTGTAACGCTAAACACATAAAGCTTAGCAAATAAGTAAGACCACCACCCTGTTTTTGTAGTTAAAACATGTATGGCATGGCAAAAATAATCTCCGCGAGATAATCTGCCATCATTGGCAATTTTTGTTTTTTTTTTTTATTAACTCACTGTGCTATATTTTCAAGGACGCGTTGGGTTGATTTAATTTCAAAACAAATGACTTTGATTTTATTTTGAAATTCAAGAGATTTACTGGAAGTAAAATCGAATTTAAAATCATATCAAATTTCAAAAGTTTTATTTCCTGGTTTCAAATATTCAAATAATAGAGACTTTTAAAAGCAATAACCTTTAAAGCAGATACAAGTACTCTGTAATAAGTCAGAGCTGTCGTTTGAAAAATATTTCCAAATCATACCTTTTTTTCCTGTTTTATTTGAATAAAATTAATTTAATGCAGCCTTTAATCGTTAGTTAATCGGTAACAGTAGATATTTATTTTTATATTTGATTATTGTGAGAATTCAATCTAAGCTAGCAATAGAAAGTTTATTTATAAAACGAACTTAAGTTGTGTTCGTTAAGAACAGTAGCAAAATATTTCTCTTTGACAAAATAGCCAGCCATTTACTACACACCTACACTGAACAAAAATGGTATCAACACACACATATTAAACCAAAAAATAGGTAGTGAAATAGAAAGTTGTGATGCTTTTTTCTCTAGGCTGAGGCAAGCTCGTCGGTGTTCAGGGTACCCCCGAAGAAAGCAAATAAAACTCTGGTTACGAAAAAAAAAATTCTAACCGTTTACCAGATTTATATATGTACAAATACACGTTATTTCATTTAAAATACAGCTATATCAATTTGAGATAGAGAAATAAACTCAGCCCACGAGATTCCCTTAGAAGAAGTGATTCGGGCCAAATCGGTAGGAATCTGATTCCAGCCCAAGGCTTGCCCAAGGGAATAACAAATGAGCCCGCTACCTACAAATAAGAGGGGAAGCACGGTAGGAATATAATGTGAGCACAAGGGTAGTTCAAGGGAATATCAATATAGGCGGCGGCGGCTATAGGAATGTTTTTAGGACCAAAAAGGTTTAACTTTAATGTATTCAAAAAAGGAACCTGCGGTTATTGTAAATGCTACTTATATGTATATGTACTTATACGCAAACAAGAACATTAAGAGGCAATAAGCTTTCCCTGTTGTAAAGGGTGTGCCATCTAGTGGTTTCTTTTCAAATAATAGGTTATTTTGACACTGCCATCTGTTTTCCCCCGAAATATTGACAGAAAGTCTGTATAAAACCTCCGCGGAACGAAATGAGTGCACTTACGCCTAAACAATGTTGAGCGCCATTTAGCCCAAGCGGTGCGTTTTTTAAAAAGAAGTTTTGGCCGAAATGAAGCACCCACCGTGCCTGCTGTACGGAAGCTTGTACAAAAAGTTCTTCAGACTGGAATGCTAGTGGAAAACACTTATGGTCCCCGTCGTCGTACGATGCGCACAGACGAGAATGTGGCTCCTGTAGCCCAGAGTGTGGGACTCAATGTCAATTCGCGAACATCAAGTCGCCATCGATCTCAACAACTCAACATTTCACGTACTAGCCTAAGGAGAATTCTGCACAAGGATCTTGGATTATTCGCTTACAAGGTCCAATTGGCTCAGAAATTGAAGGAGCACGAGCACGACCGCATCCGCTTCGTTATCGCTTCGCAATTCGGGCCTTAGAGCACCTTGAATTGAACAACGATTTTGGGCCAAAAATCATCTTTTCTTACAGGGCGCATTTTCATCTTGGCGGCTACGTTAACAAATAAAATTGTCCTATCTGGGGCCCGGGAAATTCGCCAATTCACCCACAGAGAGTGCATCATTGGACTATTTTTCTTCGAAAATGAGGCTGGGAACAACGTTTCGGTCAACGTTGGGTTCTACACAGCCTACTTTTTTTACTGAAATTAAAGACATGGATTTGGACGACCTCTGGTTCTTAGAGAATGACGCGCCATGCCACAATCGATCTTTTGCGCACCAAATTTTCAAATCGTGTTACAAGCAGACTTGGCGATGTCAGTTGGCCGCCGCAGAGCTACGATTTGACCCCTTTGTACTTTTTCTGTGGGGAACTGTGAAAGACTGATGTTATGCCAACAATCGGGAAACGATTCAAGGCCAATATCATCCAAGCAATCCGAGAGCTATAACCCGAAACCATCAACAAGGTCTTGGAAAATAATAATATAATAATAATTTTGTTAATTTTATTACATTTTTAAAAAGAAACTTGTATTTGGCTCACCCTTTACATTGAGTTAATTTTAAAAGAATAAATAAATACATACATATTTTACATGTCAACTTAAAATTAAAAGTCGGTTGACTTTGATGTTTTCGGGGTGTTCCGTCCCGATTGTCCCGATTGATGGCTTCGATGTGGTTTGGTAAAAAGGGTTGGCATTTAGCCGCGGCAGTAGACTGACGCTGTGCCAGCATAGAAGGAAACACCTGCTTTGTCATTGTCCGTGAAAATATTGTCATTCAGGATTTCCATATCACGTTGAGGTGGTACCTCGGCTTTGTCGTTACTTGGTAACGATCCATCTCATTAGCTGATTGGCGGGATTGAGGGAGTTTTGCACCAGCTTCTTTGCCGAATGTAGCAGGTATTTAAATAAATATATAGGTACGAGTATTATCTTTGCTTCTCTGTATAGATCCTCGTTGATGTATTGTTTTGCTTTCTAGATTCTTACCATCTTGCTCTTGAAGATTTGAAAGTCCTTTCGGCTACAATGGTAGAACAAAGTTCCTTGAAGTGGTTGCTGAGCGACATGTGCCATCACGAGGTCTCCTGAACCAGATAATCTGCTGTATTGATTTGGATGCCTCATTTTTTGTATGTTGATATGGACCTCCACATTCCAGACAACGACCAGTGGTGACGTAAGCGAATCATCAGCATACAGCAGGTTTTCACATCCGGTTAGGATAGATTGGTCTGATGTGATCAGGCTGTGCGACTCCGGCTTTGATGTTCTTTCTTAGTTGATGAGCAGTCTCCCAATTGCACAAAGAAGCTCCTGGAAGAAATAAAAGAAACAAGAATTTTTATTAGTGGCGGGGGAAGATGTAGCAGATGTCTTTTGTGTATAAGACCGTCTAACCAGATGCTATTAAATGCTTTCTCTACATCTAGAAAGCAACGGAAGGTTACACGATGACTCTTAAGAGCTAGGGTTCAGGAGCTGGAACTTCAGGAGCGACTGTAGTGTTGAGTGGTTCTACGTAAAGCCAAACTGCATGTCAGATATTACATAAGTTGTTCTCACTGAAAAACTTCTTACGTTTCCTTAGTATCAGTTCTTCCAAGAGCTTGCATAGGTTGCTGAGAAGTGATATTGACCTGTACTTAGAGATCATGTTCTTGACACCTTTCTTCGGGATCGCCTCGATCTTTGCTGTTTTCCATTTTTGAGAGAAGTAGTTGTTGTTGACGCAGTTGTTTAAGATGATGGTTATAGAAGGACCAGAATTGTCTCTTGCATACTCTTAATGATAAAGTTGGAGATTCCATCTGGTCCGATTGACTTCTTAGGCCTGCAGCAACTGATTATTTCAGCTATGTCTTCTGAGGTGCTCAGGTTTGGGCTGTCAACTGGGTTACTAGCTGGATTGGTGTCGCTGAATATCGCTCTGTCAGTGTTAGGTGCCAGGGTTTGTTGGATGCAATCCATCACTTCATCAAGGAAGACTGCATCTGCAGATGGGTTGGGAAGGAAATTTCCTTCAAAATATTCGGCAAATGCCTTAGCTATGTCCTGTGTCGTTGTAACTTCTCCATTGTTGGTGATAATGGTTTCCGGCATCGGTTGTATTTTTCCAATCAGTTTGTTGATGTTCTTGAAGGCGTCAGGTCCAGGTTTGATTGATTGCAGTCTATTGTTCAATTGCTTATTGTTATGGTGTTGGATGGAGTTCCGCAACGCTCTTTGATGTGTTCAGTTCAGTGGGTGGATCGTTTGAAGACGTTTCCTTAACCGTTGTTAAGATTCTCGGCATAAGCGGAAAGGTGCCGGTCTTTGTCTTTTGACGTCTTGGGCTGTTTTTGGACGTCCAGTACACTAGAAACAGCCGTTTCGAGACAGTCGATGCGATGGTCAATTTTCGTGTTGTGCAGGTTCCTGTTTTAGATTGGCAGCGTTATGGTGGCTTCAATGTCTTTTTGGCATCTGTCTACATTCAGCCTCCTGTAGTTGATGATGTGCTCAGTTGGTCATAAGGAAGATGGGTTGTTGGAGTTTGATGGTTAGCTGGACAGCTTCATGATTCGAGTACCCGGATATTGTTGAACAGGTGTAGGTATACAAGAAAAATTAGAGGTGCGGGAGGTGTTTTGGGATGGGTTGATGTGTGTTGTGAAACAACCACTAAGGAGTGCTGGTCGTTTTTGGCGTCCAGTCAATCAACAATAGGCTTGTCCTTAGGTGCGATCGTAGTATAAGGCTACATGTGATGCCTGGCGTTGAAATCATCACCAATGAGTAGATATGTACTTCTCTCGAGGACACCGTTGAAAATTTGGAGATTACTGTGAATATTTCTCATGTAATGATAGTGATAACTCTTTCAAGTTCAATGGTGACGGCAGTGGCTATGCGGCTGAATGTGTTGTCTTCTTCTCAAGGCTGTACAATGAATTGAAATGTAATTTAGTATGAGGAGCTTCTTCAATTGCATATTTGCACTAAGAAGGCCACAGACTTCTCACCTTTGCTAAGATGCGCATAGTTCGATTGAGCTTACAGATGTTGTTTATGCATATCGGATGATGATGAAAACTGATGGCAGTTCAGCCGGCGGTATATGCAGTTTGAAGCCAGATAAACAATGTCCCAAATAAAATAACTTTTTTTGTTTTGAAACATAGATCATAAGATTTAATTTGGAACCAAGAATGGTCACTGATTTTATATACGGTACCTATATTTAAATTGTTGAAGGATATTGGGAGGAAACATTCCATGTCACACTCTCTCTCTCTCTTTGATATCACCATAGGCTTGGTTTTTTCACGATTAAGTGTTAGCCCCTTCTCTTTAGTTCAATTGAAAATTTCTAGGAGATCTTCGTTAATATGGAAACCGATGTCATCAAGCCAATTCTACTTGAAAGATACAACTGTATATCATCTGTGTAAAGATGACAGGAGACATTTTTACAGATAGAGGGGAGGATAATTATAAAAATACAGACAAAACTTGGGCCCAATATGAGGCCTGAGGAACTGCTGGATTTTAGGCTGCTAGGCTGTGACAACTTATCCTGAACTACACAGGTTGAATTTTATTTGATAGTTAACTCTTATAAAGGAAACAGTCAGATCCGAAAATCGAAAATAGCACTTAAGTTTTTGACAAATAACTTCATTGTTGACTTAGTCAAAGGCCTTGGAGGAGCCCATTAGACATAATATGGTCAAATTATTTTGGTCATATTGCAGTCTAATATCTAGGTGCTATATTTGATAGAAAACTTTACGTCAATCTTCACATAGATTATATTTTAACGAAAGTAAACTCTTTGCTAGGATTTATTTCGCGGAATTCGAAAGAGTTTACTGACCCTTATACAGGGTGTCCCTTAATTCATGCGTAATATTTAAGGAATTAATTCTTGGGTATATTCTAAGAAAAAATTGTTCTACAGTGAGGGCCTATCACCAAATTTTATATCATTTATCGGGGATTTGAGAAAAACCCATGATCCATGTTAACGGTAATGGCACTGCTAATACAAGTGAATGATTTTTATTTTTAGAAGAAATACCAGCCTTTGTCGCTATATACATAAGCTTTAACATAGCCCCACAAGTTTCCGGCCCCAAACGTGAAATAAAAGGTTCACCTTACTGGCCTCTCAATTGGTCCATTTGTTACGCGTGCTGTGTGGCATGCGGCACCGTCTAGTTGAAACCACATGTCATGCAACTCAAGCTCTTCCATTTTGCGCAAAAAAAAGTTTGTTATCATCGGACGCTAGCGCTCACCATTCACAGGCGATTCGCATCATCTTTGAAGAAATACGGACCAATGATTCCGCCAGCCCATTATCCGCCCCAAAAAGCGACTTTTTTTGGATGTACTTGTAGCTCTTGCAATGCTTCTGGCTGCTCTTCACTACAAATACAGCAGTTTTGCTTGTTCAAGTATCCATTCAAGCAGAAATGAGCTTCGTCGTTGAACACAATTTTTCAATAAAAAAGTCGATCTTCGGCCAACTTTTCAAGAGCCCACTCACCAAAAATTCGGCGTTGTGGTAGGTCGTTCAGCTTCAATTCTTGTACGAGCTGTGTTTTGAAAGGCTTCACACCTAAATCCTTCGGCAAAATTTTCCACGTAGTGGAGTTACAGAGGCACAATTGCTGCGAACGGCACCGAATCGATAATTCACGGTCCATCACTAACACTGACCGGTACAGCTGCGATATTTTCCTGAGTTCGCACTGTACGTAAGCGTGTTGGTGATTTAAATTTAATGTCCAAAAATGTAAATTTGTTGCGAAATTTAGTTACAATAGCCCGAATAGCTGCCTCAGTAGGTCCATTAAACTGACCATAAAATGGAAAAAGCGCTCGATGAACTTTCTTAACATAGAGAGCACGCATTTTGATAATAAAATTCAATAATTTGCAAGCGTTCTCCGTTTGTAAGACGATTCATGGTTAAATTATATTATAGACCAAACGTCCAAACTGAACTGAAGATGTTTGACAGTGACACAAAACACAAAACGTGTGTGAGCTGTCAAAACCAGTGTTGCCAAAATGAAAATAGCAAAAAAATCACCCATTATTTAAAAAGTTCACAACGAATTGAAAATATTCATACTCTTTCGCATAGATCCGGCTGAATTTGAGAGATGGCCTGTGTTACGAGTATTTTCACTTTAAGTGCTTCGGCTGCTTGTGGTATATGGTAAAATCTATCAGGGTCAAATTGCATGACCTTTCCTGGACAATTCACGTGAGCTATACGAGAGATTACATTAGAAAGAAAATGTGTTTTTATTGAACAAAATAATGTTACAATTTTTTCACAATAGTAGCACTGGCTTTTGCCGTCAGCCCGAAAAGAAAAGAGAATTGTGTGTACACAAAATAATATTTCCTCATAAAATAATAAAATACAGATAAGTTTTATTTAAAAATCTTCTTCAATTATTTGTTTTCTATATTTTAGCGCTAATTTTAAATAGCTGTAGAGCTTCATCCAGTTATCCCCGTTTAGAATAGATACAATTTCCGTTTGTGTGAAACTATTTTTGCCCCAATGGTCTCTTCTTAATTGGTTTAAGATTGGGCATATACCAATAAAATGCTGGATATCCTCTCTTGCACTTAAGTTGCACAATGTGCATTCCTCACTTCTGTCGTTCCTATGGGGTGTATAATTCAAATCCAATATTTCACCTCTGGCCTTGAAAATCGTTGATATCTGATCCAAACTGTATCGATCGTGAAAGTAATTATTTTCTCCAAGATCATGATGAAGTAGCTTATAGGTTACTCTAAATTCACTTTGATGAGCTTGCACTTTAAACATTTCATGAGTGTGTTCTTCAATCCTCATTTGTAACTTCTCCAGATTAGTTCTCAGAGTCAGGCTTTCACCCACAATTTCAACATTTTGTTCGTTTCCCAGTCTCAACCATTCCCTGTAAAACTGTTGGTTTCGGCTTATTAAATGCTTTGCTACGATTTTCGGTAGTCTTTGGTTTGGCATTTCTAGTGTTTTCAAGATATACAGAAAATGTATCATCAACGTGATAATATACATTGGGGGCAGCCCAGTTTCCAAATGCAGCATGTATGTCGGTGTGTTTTCTGGAAGCCTAAAAATTTTCTTTATAAAATAACGCAGTAATTTTTCCACCTCCTCATGCTGGTAGACACCCCAAATCTGCGCTGCGTAACACATAATGGATCTCACAACCGCTTCAAAAACTTTGTATTTAGTACTTGCTGCTACATTCTTTTTGCTTAAGATACCTTTCCAGTTGCAGTTGATTGCTTTCTTTGATTCTTTTAATTTTTCTTCAAGATGCTTTTTGAAAGATAGTTTAGGTGTGATTGTCACTCCAAGATATTTGTACTCTTTGACTTTTTCGATTTCCAAGTCTTGCCACTTCCACCTTTCATCATGTGCATATCTCCCAGTTCCATTTCGAAATATCATGATTTTTGACTTGCTGATATTTACTTCGAGATTCCACAAAGTGCAGTATTGATAAAGCTTGTTTATCATGATTTGCATCATGGAAGGGGTCTGGGCAAATAAAACAATGTCGTCGGCGTAGAGAAGAAGTTTGATATTGATTCCATTGAAATCAATTCCTCCAGGCAAGTACGTAGCCAGATCATCTAAAAATATTGAAAATAAAAGTGGGCTTAAAAGACATCCTTGTTTAACTCCTGAGTCCGTTCGGAACCATTCCGAGAGTTTGCTTCCGTCCCAAACTGCCGTGTTATTTTCTTCGTAGATGCTTTGTATTATCTTGATGATTTTTGATGATAAGCCAAAGTTGCTAAGCTTTAAAAAGAGAGATCTTCTGTCAACGGTGTCAAAAGCTGCCTTGAAATCTACGAAGAATACAAAGAGTTTCTTTCCTTTATCTAAATATGATTGGGCAATACTGGTAAGAGTGAAGATGTTATCCACCGTTGAATAGCCTTGTCTAAAACCTGCTTGAAATTCACTTAATAAGTCATTTTCACGTATCCACTCCGTTAATCGCTCTAAGAGGATCCCCGTAAAGATTTTCATTACCGAATTCATAAATGAGATTCCTCTATAGTTACTTGGGTCTCTGGCATCTCCTTTTTTGAAAATTGGCAAAATAATATTTTTCTTGAAACTTATTGGAGCTTTTCCGTTGGTGTAAATAAAATTGTACGACTTCGTTAGTTTTTCAATAAATTCGGCTGTTGCGTTTTTGAAAAATTCGTATGGAATACGATCTTCACCAGGGGCTTTGTTTGATTTGCATCTGCTTAATACTCTTTTGACATCTTGAACTGTTATGTCCCTGTCTAAAGAAGGTACATCCATATAAGGAAGAGCGTATTCAATTTGGATAGAGTTACTGTTGGAGTTCAGAAGCCTTTGAAAATGAGCACCTAGTTCATTTGCTTCAATTTGAATGTTTCTGGTTACTGTAGAACCTTTAAGCACCTTTACCATTTTCCAAAACGATCGAGAATCTTTGATGTTTTCTAGAGATCTTGACAGATGCTGTATATAAGACTTCTGTTTCAGTTTACACATATTTTTGTACGACCAGTTAGCTTCCTTGTATCTGCATTTCGCAATTTCACATCTTGTGTTTTTTAATGTTCGAAGACATTTGAATGATTTTTTTCTTGCTGCAACGCATTCCCAATCAAACCATGGTTGTTTGCCTTTCCATATTCCCGTTGATTGAAATGGCTTTGCCGCTTCCAATATACAGGTTGTGAGGGAATCCGTACCTTGAGGGGACAGAAGAGTATCTTCTCCAAACGATCTCAGCTCTTGGTTAAGTTTAGATTGATACCGAGTGCACCAGTTTTCTTTCCATTTCAACTTCGGAAGTAAACGATTTTCAGCTGGGTATCTTCTGGCATCTTTAAAAATTGTTGACGAGATTGCGATTGGTAGGTGGTCGGAATAAACTATATCTCGTACTTCAAGGTCATCAATGTAATCAAGCCATTTTCCGCGCAACAGACAGTAGTCGATTGTTGAACATGCATTTCCTCTTATAAATGTGAAATGTCCTTCCTTGTCACTTTTAGTTCGTCCATTTAATAATGATAATCCAATAGAATCACACATTTCAATAAACTTTTTCCCGTTTTGATCAATTTTCATGTCAACTGCACCTCTATTTTCCTGGATAGCTGTTGGTATAGTTTCCGAATTAAGCAGTTGTGTATTGCCAACTCTTGCATTACAGTCTCCTATCACCATGATATCTTCTTCTCCGAACTCTAATAAGAAGTTGTACAGACATAAAAAATCATCTACCCAATTGTTGCAGTTTAGATAAACAGGAATAATGAAAAGCTTGTTTTTCTCGGACGTAACTTCAATTAACACTCTATCTAGCACAATTATATATCGGGCTCCAAAAGAAGATTCCATTTCCTTTTTTATGCCGTATACAAAACCCCCGCTGGCTCTCCCGCGTGTAGAAATTCTCGTAGCTGGTATCCAATGAAGATTATGGTTGTTAAAATAATTTTCAAAATTTTCAAAATTTCTCTCAACGAATGTTTCAAATAATACAAAAATGTCATAATAATTGATTAGCTCAAAAAAATCATTAAAAAGGAACTTATTACCTAAACCTGATACATTATATGCAATTATATTTACTGAAATATTTCTTAAACAAACATTAATTTTATTACTATTTTTACTTTGGCTGACGGCATTATAATTAAAAACGATGTGAACTACCCCTTGCTGGCAATTCAGTTTGAGAGCTACTGGCTCTTACCTTACCCTTAAATCCTTCATGCCGAATGACAATCGTGACGTCCGCTGTGTGGTATGTAGAGTCGTTCGGCTGGAACCGCATATCGTCTAGGTCCATAGATATTGCTCAATTCGAATTCACATCAAACGGTAACTTTTTGAGAGTGAATATTGTGAACACAGCCATTCATCCAAAAATGCGCCACGTCACTCCTGACCCAGTTGAATCTTGTATGTGTGTAGGCCCCAGGTCCAACTCGAGGCAAAATTCGCCAAGTTGAAATCTGCGTAAGGCTGAGTTCTTTGTGCACAGCAAGGAATCGACTGCAACGGGTTCCGCTGTAGACTTTCACGAACGTCGACGATGTTCTCGACCGAACTTGTGTTCCTTTGCCATGATGATTTGACCTTAGTAATTGATGCTAAACAACAGATTTAACTGATGTGATCAAAACAATATGGCTGCCGAAGTCCGCCAAAATCTACCCGCGCCAATTGAAAAATCCTTTATATTGTTGCTGCGAAAGGTCCGTCAGCATCTAATTGATGAGGCCAATTGCAGTACTTGGTTAAGGTAGCAAGGTACCGCGTTAACTTTCGAAAAGTCGTAACAAGTTTAAAAAACTATACTTCCACTAAAATACAATGAACTTAGAGGAAGATAACGTCCTTAGAGATAGAGGTTATGTATTTTAACTGTGACGGGAAGCAACATTATACAAATTACGAAAGGCTGTTTTTGGAATTCTGGCAATCACAATTATATGTAAGGAATTCATTCACATAATAGTAGTTGTCAAGAATTCTAATGCTAATATTACCCGATAACATTTTGAAAACTTTTAAAGAATATAAATGACTCACAAAAGGAACTTACAAGTTCTTTCTTTAATGGGGTAAACTTGGATGTTAACCATCTTTATTACACATAATTTTCAATGCACGATTTAACAGTAGGTGTAGCAGGTCAAATTTGTTAAAATGAAACCACCCCATTAAGTAATTCCAAATTGTTGTTTGGACTGCAATACAATAATTGTAAATAATGATCATAATGTTTTTCAGCAAAAACTTCTTGTAAGTATAATGAAAAATTCCTAAAAGTATTATAAGATCGAAAATATTTTCTCAGAGACTCAGTGTGAATGAGAAAAGACATTTCTAAACCCAAACATTTAAATTGATCCACAACTTAAACTAATTAAACATTTTTCACTACAATCAAGTTCACAACAAAATGTACTAGATCAAATATATATGGACAAGTAATTTATTTTAATTGAGAAAACTCAGTTGTGTGAAAGGTAGTTGCAATCAGGATAAAATTGAACAGACAGGCTTATAAACATGAAAACCATGTTCGTAACAAAATTAAACTTCACTTGAAATCACTAAAACGAAGCCAACTACTTCTGCAAAATTGGTCAAAATACCTTTTAAGCTGAACAAAGGAATTTATGTAAAAAAAAAAAATATTTCAGCTACGAACCTTAAGTCACATCCATATGATATTGTATTCTCTTTATATCTATAACCAAAGCCAAATTTCTTTCAATTGGTGCTGGTAGATTTTGGCGACCTGTGGTGGCCATGTTGATTGAGTCCCATTTGTCATAATGGCAAGTTACACGATTGAACAACACGTCGAAATGATAAAAATTACTTATCAAAATGTGTGTTGGCTAGTGCGAACGTTGCGCCCTTTTTACGGTAGACGTAGAAGCCATTCACAGTCGCCTCTTCACCGTTTAGTTGACAAATTGGAGACGACCGGTTTGGTTATCAAATCAGCCAATATTCGTAAATCAAAGAAACGCCCCGAGTACAACGCGCGCCGTTGTCAGTGGAAATGTACAGCAAAACCCCAGACAGTCAATTCCTCGCCGTGCACAAGAACTCGGCCTTTCGCAGACTTTCACTTGGTGACTTTTGCGTCGGGACTTGGGCTTACACTCCTACAAGATCCTACTGACCCAGGAGCTTAAAGTTCTTGGCCATAGAAATCGCCGTTTGTTTGCTGAACGGGCTTCGCAGCGTTTGGAAGAGGACCCCAATTTTGATCGAAATATCATCTTTAGCGACGAGACGCTGAATGGCTGTGTTAGCAAGAATTTTAAAATGAATGTTCTTAAAGAAAAATATAGGTACTCGTAAGCATAAAATTCATTTTTTAAATGACTAAAACAACGCGTTTAGTAGTTGGAGCTAAAAACAGGATGCCATGTGATTCAAGCAAATATTGTCTTTTTACAAGCGAAGACCTCTTAGTCGAACTTTGTTGACCCACAAATACAATAATATGAGCAAGTTCTAGCAAACTAGACCACAAAGTAAACGAAAAATATGGATACTTTGTTCTGAAGAAAACCTATGAAAGGTATGAAAAACTTCGATAAAGGAATAAATGAAGTTTTACAGCTTTCGTGATACAGGATGTCGACTATTTCTTTTCTCTAATTGTTTTGTTTTACATTTTACACCGGTAAATATACTAATTAGTTTGCGCAAACAAGTGATTTCAGTGGAAACATATTTATCAATTATCATTTTTGTTATCGAAAAAGTTTTTGTTTATAAACTGAAGTAAGTAAACTTTTTTTTGTTTCTTGCTTGTTATTTACGAGTATTGTCCTAGAAAATTATGGATTCTATAATGGACCGTATTCTTTATCTGCTAAATGCATCTTCCAACTGGGAGTTGACTGCCGCGGAACAAGAATTCTTTGATGATCATTATGCTCGCTTCCTAGATGCAGAAGAGGAGGAAGTGCAACGCAATGATTCCGAAGATGATAGTGATAGCAATGGAGATTTTTCAGATGCGGATGATCCGAATTATGAGCAATATACTGCTTTGCTAGGTACACGCGTCGAGCAAGCTGGTATTGATATGGAAGAAGAAGAAGAGGCAGAAAGGCAGCCAGTATGAGGAAGTCAATGAAGAAGACCCTGTCGCACCCAATCCAGGGATGCGGCATACGGTAAGGAATTTCAAATTCAACGACATTTGGTGGTCTATGCCTGATGAAAGTGAAAAACAAAGGACAATCAGAGATCACAGTAAAAGGATGAAACATGTTTTTTATTTTATTTATTTATTTATTTATTAATATATAAATGCCTTTGAGAGCAATCTCATGTAGGCTGTTTACATGTTTACAATTTTGCTCAAAAATATTTTCGGGGAAGGCAGATGTTTTCAAGTCTTTAGTAACACTAAATATAGTTGAAAATACATATAGTGCTCGAGACAAACAGGAAAGCTAAGATGACCTACGAGGAGAATCGTTTGTCCAGAAATCCCAAACAAATGCGCAGATAGTATGACACATCTGAAGAAGAGATGTATGCTTATATTGCTATATTATTGTACGCTGGTGTTGAAAAAGCTTACGGAGTGGAAGCAAAGGATCTTTTCCATCAAAGCAATATGGCATTCTACCGTGCCGTTATGTCATTAGAAAGATTTGAAAAAATACGACGTTTTATTCGTTTTGATGACGGAAAATTTCAAGAAAATTTTACATCAGTGTCGCAGTGATGAGACGAAAAACAAGAATGGTTGGTATAATGAAATCCAACAAGCCACAATTGCCTAAACTTTAAAAACGATATTTACCAAGTTTCACGAAAATCGGCCGAGCCCTTCAGGCTATAGTCGAACCGACAGACAGAATTTGAGACCCACTTTTTTCGTCTTTGCTATCATCGTAATGTCAACCTTGATCAAAATCTCGAGTTCGATTTTTTTACGAATGTATAACTTGCCTTATAGTACCTATAAGTCGTAAGTAAAAAATTTTAGACCTCAATTTTATTTATTTAATAATATGCATTTTAGGAAATAATTTCAAAAACTCATCGTTCAATAATTTTTAAGACATTGATTTTTCAAAAAAATTTAATTTTGTTTTCCAAAAATGAAAAAAATATTTTTTAAACATTTTTTTAGCACAACATTTTTTTTCAAATTCAAACGAGCTCTTGAATAAAATTTTTTCTTAAAATTGTTTGACCAATTAAACGCAATAAATTTTAAAACTTTTTTTTAATCTTTTTCTACATATTCTCCTCTTATATCAATGCACTTATTCCATCTGTGTTCCAGTGCTTCTATACCCTTTTTATAGGCCGATTCTTCCAACTCTTCGAAAAACCGCTCCGTCTCAGCAATCACCTCCTCGTTGGTGAAGAATTTGCGTCCAGCCAAATGTTTTCTTAAGTTAGGAAGGAGGTAATAGTCTGATGGTGTCAAATCAGGTGAATAGGGGGGGTGGTTCAGTACACAAAATCGAAGTTCATGGAGTTTAGCCATGACAACAACCGACTTGTGTGCTGGAGCATTATCCTGATGAAAAAGGATCTTCTTTTTGGCTAATCCTGATCTTTTTCGGCAACTTTTTCAGCCAATTTGTCCAACAGGTTTGCATAGTATTGACCAGTGTTAATTTGGCCTTTGGGAAGGTAATCAATAAAAATAATTCCCTTGTAATCCCAAAAGACTGACGCCATCACTTTCCCAGCTGAAGCACACGACTTGGCTTTCTTCGGTGGAGGAGAACCGCTATACTTCCATTGTTTTGATTGTTCTTTTGTCTCAGGAATATAGTGATGAATCCATGTTTCGTCGGTGGTAATGAATCTTCTCAAGAAATCGCTGGTATTCCTCCGAAATAACGCTAGATTCGCTCTAGAGATTTCAACTCGATTGAATTTTTGTTCTTCGCTCAGTCGTCTAAAACCATTTTATGAACTTTATCGACGTTTTCTGAAGAGGTGGATGTTGTTGGCCTTCCGCTTCTGCGATCATCTTCGACGCTCTGTCTGCCATGTTTAAATAAGGCTGCCCACTTTTTGAACGTGGAATACGAAGGTGCAGATTCCCCCAATATCTCATCGAAGTCATCTTTAATTTGATTTGGTGTCATATTCTTTTTGACCAAATATTTAATGACGGCTCTAATTTCATTTTTTTTTCCATTTTCGTTATTAGCAATAGGTTCGTTCAAACAAAAAATTGTACTGATATAAGTACGCGACCAATTTTAATGAAACTTCACCTCGTAGTACCGCTAATTTTTGTTTTATCAAAATCGAGCAACTTAATAAATTGCTTCTGAACACACCTAAAGTAATGACAGTTCATGCAAAAAACTAAGTAAACATACCGGTTTTGACGTTTGTAAATGTCAAAAAGTCATATGCAGTTAGTACGCAACTAAAAAACTAAAACAGATATTCGATGATTTTAACTTGAATAAAAGACTAGAGAAAGATTGAAAAATCGTTTTTTTAACCTAGTTTCATACTAAAACAGCTTTAACATCGAATAAATTCAACTAAAATTTTCCGCGAATAATATTTGGCATGCTGGCAGTCTTGAAACATCTATAAAGAATTAAAATAAGAACGTTCCTTACTTTGATTTGAAAATTGTGTTTATGCTAAAACACTCCTCGATTTTTTCTTAGTGTAGCATTAATTTTCGAACTCTGTGTACAAAATTGTATCATCAGTATGGTACAATAAACCTACCTCTTTCTTATGTCCGCCTGACGACTATTACGCCATTCTATGTGCTGACTGATGAAAATACAATTAAAAAAAAAGAGTAATAATAACAAAATGAAATCGAAAGTGAAAAACACTGAATTACGCATAGTTAATTTTATAAGGCATTACTTTATTTCTTTTTGTTTAATCTTCTTTGACTTTGGGTAAGTATATTTGTACTTGCTTCTTGTTACTTCTTTTTCTGGCCCACATATTAAGTTGACAACTCGCCATGAATAAAACAAGAGGCCAACAGCCAAAGCGAGTTGCGGTGGGTGGATGGGTAGGGTATGGAGAAAAAGACAGTTCGAACGAGGTATTGGTATATCGGAGGGGCTACCGCAGGCTAATTGTATAGTTACCGAAGAAAAATAATATAAAACCCACTTCGACACAGGTGATCAAAGTCAGATACCATTTAAACGTGATTAGTTTAAGTTCCAGACACAATAAACCGTGTTGATTAACTCCTGTGATTCGGATTTTTATGTGAGTCTGTATTTAGTAGCCGTTTGTGAGGTTCGCTAATAAAAAAAAATCTCTGTTCTGTTTATTTGAACGTGGTCCCTCGCCCGAAATAAAAAGGATATCTGCCTTTCTAAACAAAACAAAAAAAAAACAACGAAAATGTTCACGAGACAATCATCACTTTTAGTGGCGACCTTGGTCGTTCTTGCCATATGGGAACCATCAGCTGCACAATTGGCTTTCCACACGGACGCTAATACGAATTCTTTTACATTAAAGGCTCCAGGCCTACAGCAATCATTTACTCGTTATTTCGGTGGACAACGTCAGCAGACGCAACAGCTTCAACAACAACCCCAACCCCAACACCAACAGCCCCAAGTGCAACAATCTCAGGTATTTATTTCGTAATTATGTATACCAAGCCAGTAAAATAATATCTGTAACCATCCCTCGTACATTAAAGGGACACATTAAGTAGTTAGCTAAGTTTGCGTTGGGGGTTTTCCTGGATGTGTTTACTAACGTCTGGAATGATTTTGGGTGTGGTCTGTTTGTATTGCTGATGTGTTTTGGCAAGATTTGTAAATATTAACTGACTTACATTTATGATAAGCAAACAGTCTAGTATTTCATTTCGGGGTCGGTTACGTTAAAGGCTTTATTTCAGGTCTTCAGTAAAATGTTTTCTACACTACAGCTAAAATAAAACAAAATAATTTAATGAAAGGTTTTTTGTAAACCTGAAGAAATAGCTAGGTGGAATTTACAAAATTTATCAAAACCAAGTGCAGTTTTAGTTCATTCTGAGACCATCTTGTATTTCCATATCCTGGCACGACTTTACTACAATTGTACCGTTCTTAATTTTTGACCTCATTTTCTCTTGCCCTATCCTCGTATCTGCGTGTGAACAAGTGAAAAAGCCCATTTAAGGGTTTAATATTTAAAGCTTCCTTTATTGAATGTATTTATGTAGATTCCAATTATCGTTTAAGCGACCTTGAATTCCAGATTAACTTTATTTTGGAGAAAAGTATCAGCCAGCAGAAGTTATTTTCTGCAAAGCATTATTTTTTCGATTTGGCCTTAAGGATTAATGTATTACCAATTGTTGTTAATGTGTCTTTGGCACTGTAAAAAAGGTATTTAAGCTGGGCTAAGCTAAATGAAAGTATATTATGCCCCGTTTTCAACTCCAACAACAGACTCCTATGGCACTCTTCGTTGGGCGCCATCCTTGCAAACCTTCGTACCACAGGGATTACCTTTATAAAATTCGACAGATTAAAACAACACAAATGGAAACATATGCTCAACTTTATTTGGAGATATAGTGGGAGGGAGGCTTAATTTATTTTTGTAGGACAAAAATTGAAATAAAACAATAATTGATATTTTAAATGTGAAATACGTGTTTGTCAACATGTTTGTGCTTCAAACACGATCAAATGATGGTTAAGCAGTATTTGAATCTTCAAAAAATTTGTTTACTATCAATATTATTTTGGATTCCCTGGATTGTTTTTTCTCTTTTTGAATGAGATGTTTTTTACCAAGTTCCACTTGGGAAGGAATTTTGAAATTTCTGAAAGGATTTTTTCTATACTAAGACATCCCTTACTTTAATTTTATCAAAGTTATTTAACAATGCTTCAATTGGAAATACTTGACCATTGATATTTTTAATGTACATTTTTCAATTCTTTTGTTTAACTACAAAGCCTAGTACAGTAAAACCCGCTTAAGAGAAACCCGCTTAAGAGAAAAACCCGCTTACCTGAAACACTTTCTTCATCCCCAAATATTTTCCGACCAACTTCCCTTAAAACACTCCGTTTAAGTGAAACTCGCTTAAGTGAAAAACCCGGATAACTGAAAGATATTTTCAGTTAATTTTTAATATTTTTCATTAAAAAAAACTCTCTTAAGTGAAAAAAAAAAATTGAATCGAACAGAACAAAATTTGCTAGTTTTCGTTGTTCAATAAATTATTTTTGTGTTATTTAATCGTTGTTTAATTTAACTTCTTTCAAGTCAAGTACAAAAGATAAAAACAATATTGTTTCTAGCATTAAATCTCCGCTTAATGCAATTTTTAAATCCGCTTAAGTGAAATTTTTTTTTCACTTATCCGAACTCCGCTTAAGTGAAATTATTTTTCACTTAAGCGGGGTTCGCTTAAGTGAAAAACCCGCTTAAGTGAAAGAAATACTGTGACATTTTGCCGTTTCTCTTAAGCGGGTTTTACTGACTCACCTAGCGTGAAAAATAAATACGTTCCAAATTAAACGCGGAGAATAAAAATGAAAATAGAATAAACTTTTCCACGTGAATTTTTGAAACTCACCTGAAATACTGAATACTCACTTTGAATGAAAAAAAAAATTGACAATTGTTAAACTGGTTTGGTTTTACTTTTTTAGCCATCGGCTCATATTGTTTGCTTTCATTAAGTAAACTCTCGAGAGCAGTATTAAAAAATTCGTTATCCATTTTTTATTTCTGTTTATAAATTTTCAATTTTTTATTTTGAAACAAAATATTTAAATTAACTGACAAATGTCACAGTTTTTCGCGCTGCCTTCTTTTTCCTGATGGTTGTACATTGAGAAATGAAAATTTGGCGTGCAAAAAGTTGTGGACCATAATTGTTTTCCCAATCCACATTTTGGTACTCACCTCTCGTTGGGGATTTCATGCGAGTGAACCAGCCGCCACATTTATATGAAATTTTCATTTTCACTTGAACTGAATACTAGGCTTAACATGGAAATTAAACTACTTAGGTATTGTTTTTGTTTTAAATTTATTAAATTAAAAAAATAAATAAGTGAAATAGCTGGCTCTTAAGCCTGGGTGAATGATGGTATTTTAAAAATCCTTACGGATCTCTTAATCCACTTAGAATATTATAAGTTACAGATTTACTTACAATAAAACCAATTTTTACCAATGGTGGCCCCTCTGGAATAAGGCCTTAAACATTCACGGACATTAGAGAACGATTGGGGTTGGCTTCGATGACTATTCAGGCTGGAGCATTACTGTCCATACACTCCACATGTGGAAGTCGTCTCAGCCGGTGTATTCTTATTTTTTTCACCAGGTCGACGTCACGGAATAGCCCGTAAAGCTCGTCGTTAAATCTTCTTATCCCCACTCTAGCCTATGTGTTTTGTCAGAAATTTCGTCGTGCAGGCTGTATCCTCTGACTATTGAACCTTTTCAAGTTAAAGTCACCAAGAATAATTTTAATATTTTACTGTCAAGAGTGTTCTTCAGAAGTTTGGTTTAGTAGTCTTTTCCTTTATAGGAGATGCAGATGTTTACAATCCAAAGTCTAAGATTCCCCTTATCACACAACCACAACCTGATCCTGCGCGTTATAACACCCACTATAATATTCGTAAATATAACATGATATGTCCTCACCATTACATCCCACTTTCTGGATAACTATTACGTCAGTCCTCTACTAATTGTTCAAATGGACGTGATCTGTATCCACGTAAATATAATAAATAAGAGGCTTATAGTAGAAAGTTAGATCTTTCAACCATTCATTTTGCATGTTTTATCAGGGAAAAAAACCTAGAATTTTCTGTCAATTTCAAACGTTTAAAGAGCATGCCTTTTCCTGACAAGAAAAGCGGCTGAAAATCGAATACAAGACATTCCACATGTAGATCCAAAATTCTATGTTCTTGTTTGAAGAGACCTTTAACATTAAAATCATCCTTGTCCGGGCATTGATGTTGGTTCCGAATAAAGCTTATTTTCAGTGTATGGGAAGTGCTACAACCTCAAATCTGGCTAATCGGACCGTTAATATATCTCCAAGAGTGTGGAGCCCGAAAAACCACTCCTTGTAGGTCTGAACTCTGAGCATAGGCTGCCGTAGGAGAAGTTCTCCAATCATTTCCGACTAGCTTAAACTGTAAACGACACCCTTAATTCTATCTCGAGATTTCTTACAATAATGGGTGGCCCTTCTGCAGGATCTAGTTCCGCGATCAAAGGACACGGTAGTGCCCAGCCAAGTTCTGGCACTATACACCATTTTTACAGGAACAAACTCAGGCGATTTTTGACCCCTTCCTAATTTCAGTACCAATGAAGTCAGAAACTTAAAATTCCGAATATTTGCTAAGCTAGTCAGGCACAGGCGCCTCACCAAATTTTTTAGCATAAGCGCTTCCTGAGATATAAGGCCTCGGAAATCACAAAAACAGTAACTGACTGACTGACAGATCATCAAAATTATGGAGCACTTCCCGACATCGTAGAATCTTGTAATTTTGCACAACGGTAGGTCTTGTCATGCAAGCAGCGGAAAAAATTGAGGTTTTCCATTCAGGGGGCGTTGTATCCTTCCACTTTCTAATAAAATGCTTAATTTATATGGAGCACTTCCGATTGCTGTAGAAAGATGAAATTTGGTAGAGCGGTATAGCTTAATGTACATTCAAAGCGTAAAATAGAAAATCTAAGATTTTCCATTCGAAGTGTCTTTTTATTGTCATTTTGAAACCATACATGCATCTTGAAAATTCATGACTTTCCATGACATTCCTTCGTGCATGTTTAATCAGGGAAAAAAAACTAGAATTTTCTGTCAATTCCAAACGTTTAATGAGCATGCCTTTTCCTTACAAGAAAAGCGGCTGAAAATCGAATACAAGACATTCCACGTGTAGATGTAGATCTAAAATTCAATGTCCTCGTTTGGTTTGAAGAGGTCTTTAACATTAAAATCATCCTTATCCGGGCATTGATGTTGGGTCCGAACAAAGCTTATTTTCAGTGCATGTGAAGTGCCGCAACCTCAAATCTGACTAATCGGACCGTTCATATAACTCCAAGAGTGTGGAGCCCGAAAAACCACTCCTTTAAGGTCTGAACTCTGAGTATAGGCTGCGTAGGAGCAGTTCTCCAATCATTTCCTCATAGCTTAAACTGTAAACGACACCCTTAATTCTATCTTGAGATTTCTTACAATAATGGGTGGTCCTTCTGCAGGACCTAGTTCCACGATTGCATATTTCTGGGTTTTATCGTAGTAGTAGACGGAAGCAACACCGATATAACCGGACTGACTCAATAGGGGATTCGAAACCGATAACTTCAGTAGACATTTTGATGACTAGCAGCTCAATTAACAAACAAACGCTAACTTAACTATGGAATAAGAGTAACGAGTAATGCCCGACTTCTATTTTTACATAAAACTTTTATAACAAATCTACTAAAGGGTTTTTTAATATAGGAGGGTAGATGTTGAAATGAAATACAACAAGTTCTGTGTGAAGTATTAACAAAACTCTGATGTATCTCATAATGTATGGAATATGACATCGTTCATCGCTTGTCTCGGCTTCTTGCGTTAGAACGGTTCCGAGTTTTCAGTTTTCAATTACAATTCCGCATAGATCTGGATGAATTTGAGCGATGATTTGGGTAGTGTTTTAATTAACGACATCGATCAAATGTTGTTTATTCACATAGACCTTCGACCTCAGGAAACCCCACAAAAAAAAAGTCTAGCGGGGTCGAGTCGCATGACTTTAGTGTCCATCACCATAACCACATGTCGTCTAGGTCCATATAGCTCAATTTGGGCCATAATTATTTATTTGCATTTTATTTGTATCTAATATAGTACACCTTGGTAGCAGAAGCGGGTTAGTCTGTTGAGGAAGGACTTACCATTTCAGTAACGGTAAGTGCGTTGGACCTGCATAAAGCTGAATAAAACATATGTACATACAGTGGTGGCCAATAGAATTAGAAACAAGAATTTTGTAACAATATTAAATTGCATAACTTTTTTTTTAGAAAATTTGTTGAGGTTGGTTAATAATTCTTTTAATTGACCATGACATAAAGATAGTACACTTCTGAATATTGTATAAAAAATAAAAGCGTGACACTAACAGTCGCACCTGGCCATACAATTAGAAACGCAAAGAAAAAATTGGTATTTCATAAAAAATGATTGATGAAAAATTAATATTTTGTAGGGAATCCCTTATTTTTTGTCACTGCAACTAATCTTGCCTGCATACTTTCTAACAAGGCGCGACATCTTGATAAGGGTATACTCTCCCAGACCTCCTTTATATTTTGAAAAAGTTCCTCAGAATTTTGTGGGTTCTTGGACTTTAGCCTTCTCTCCACGTCTGCCCACAAGTTCTCGATAGGATTCAAGTCTGGCGCGGGCCAATCCAAAACATTAGTTTTTGTATCAACAAACCACTGCTTAACAATCCGTGTTGTATGCTTTGGATTGTTATCGTGCTGAAAAACATAACTAATGGGCATGTGGGCAAATGAATAAGGCTCCATGACATTTTCCAAGATGCCATTATAAATATGTTGGTCCATTCGACCATTTATTCTTATTAATGGGCCAACTCCATGCCACGAGAACACACCCCAAACCATTATGTTTCCTCCTCCATGATTAACGGTCTTCAAAGTATATTTAGGATCCAATTCATTCTTCTGAGGGCGTCTAACATACACTTCATCATCTGACCCGAAAAAGTTAAATTTGGATTCATCACTCCAAAGTATGTTTTTCCAGAATCCCATGGTTTTATTTGCGTGAAGCTTAGCAAACGTCAAACGCCTCTTCAAATTCTTTTTGGAAACATGTGGTTTTTTCCTGGCAATACATCCACGTAGTCCATGTTCTAAAAGTTCTTAACCCAATTGGGGTGAAACAACCTCTTTTATTTTTGCGAAAGTCAAAAACGGATCGGCTTTGCTAATTCGACATATCATATATCAATCTATCTTTTGGCGTTGATTTTCGATCTTTTGGTTTTCTTTTTGGGGTTTCAAAGCTGCCAGTCTTTTTATAGACTTGAATTGCACCAAATACCATCTTTTTCGAGCAACTAAATCTTTTCGCTATGGAATCCATTGACTCGTTTTCATTTTGATAGCACTATGAGTTTCCGGAGTTCTGGACTACAAGACTTTGCCTTATTTTTATCGCTGTATTTGTAATTATTTAATATTAATATTATAAAAAAAAATCAAAAAAAAAAAACATGAAAACAATCAACTCACAATGATAATAATTCTCTTTTTTTTAAATATACTAATTCTTTTGTCTTCTTTTGTTTCTAATTTTATGTCCAGCAAAAATGCCGACTTTAAATGAATTTTTTAAAATAACGGTGTTTTATAAACTGTTCGCGGTCATATTCAGAACATACCTGTCAGCTGTCAAAGAACAACGGCACAAGCCAAGCGCACTGGTGCTTACAAAAAATATTATCATTGCTAAAGTGCGCTTAGAATAATTGTTGTTTCTAATTATATGACCACCACTGTATGTGCGTATGTTTATTGGTAAGTTATAGACTCCGAGACCTCGTAACCGATTGAGATCAAATTTTTAAGAACCAATTATAAAACTTCTTATTGTCTTTTGAGGTTATACTTACCCATCTACTCTCCATGTTAAAACGTATAATATTTTAAAAATAATCTTTTTGTATTTGAAAATCTACAATTAGAAGAACAGAGAGCCTCACTTTATGTCAAAATATTTTTAAAAAGTTACCTATAAAGCTTATACTACATTTAAAGAGCGATACAACAGTCGCCAGTAGACAATAAAATACAAAAAAAAGTAAATAAATATTTAAAATTTATATGAATCACAAATTCACTGTCAATTTAGGGGAAAAGATAATCTACTCGTGCATTTAGATCTTACAGAATCGGAGCAATGTTAATTTATTCGTATGAAAATTATTTAATTTTGGGGCTGGTAAGAGGAATCCTTTTCAATTGTTTGGCATTATTAAGTTTTTAGGGCACCTAGTTTATCTTCAAAAATTCCTTTACAATAAAAAGAAATTAATTAATTTATTTCCGCATGTAAAGCTTACTTTACTTAACAGAAACCAGCTATTTGAGCAGAAAAATCAATTTCACTTTGCCTTAAGCTATTTGCTTTGAAGAAATATTGTTTTTACACAGGGAATTTCATTCCGGAAGATGCACTTTGACTTTGCATTGGAAAGTCAACAACAGGAGATTGTCTTCTGTTACAATAATTTAATTTTCTCTCTCTTAAAACATAGATAAAAAGCTTTCAATTTAAACTTGCATTTGTTTGGACTTGCTTTATGCTTCAAAATGTGTCATTTAGGTTCATAGGAAAAAGCAGAAGGTATTGTCTTCGAGTCACATTGTTAATTATACTCAGTCTTATGCAAGCTAAACGCGTTACCTCGACTTAAACATCACATTCTCGGCTCGAATTGCAAGTGGTATCGGTACATTAATTCGACCATAACATCCCTTTGACCCGATGACCATTTCAAATTTGACATTAATTCTCACCATAATGTGAATTGACAATATGTCCAAAACTAACTTCCATGGACTAAGACATTATGGCGAATTTTAGTCGAATTAGTACGATGTTAAAACTATGTTAGTATGATACTAGGTTAAGAAGAGGAGTTTGTAAATTTTAACCGAATTTAGCATTATCGTTTCCTATAATATTTTTTAAATATAAAAGTCGAATTCGTACTCTTTATTTTTAGAATCGTGGTAACTATGAATCTTTGACACTTCCAGATGCCAAAAAAAGTCTATTTACTTTATTGTTTCTGAGAACTGTCATTAGGCGTTTTTCTTTTTTAGTTCAGTATAGAGCTCCGAAGAGAGTCAGAGCATGTCGAGCATTTTCCGAACATCCTCTCTGAATTAAGCGAGCTCTGAGCGCTCTGAGTATTTTTTTGAAACACACCTGAACACTTAGCTGTTGCCATTTTTTATTTTAAATTTTCATCTGTCAAATGCTTGTGTTAAGCATTTAACTCTGTCTGCTCAGTTGTTTTATTCTGAGCTCATAGAACGCGCTCTGAACATGCTCAGATCGAAAAACGAAACACATTTTCGAAACGCTGAACACACTTAATTAAACAAGAAGCACAATTTATTTTTTGACAGCTCAGGCTCTGTTCTGAACTAAAAAAGAAAAACGCTTATTGTTTTAGGTGTGTTCAGATGCATTGAAAAGATAGCCCTATAACGATATAAAATTAAGAAAATATACCAACTGCTTATATGTTAGAAAATTTTTAAGAAGTAGTATCATAGCATCAGACCTTAACAATAGACAGTTTAAAATTTTGTACCAATATGTCTTATATGCCATCCTACCTCTACATAAAAGAAAGATTCATTCCTCACTTGCAATCACACTTAAAACGCATCTTAACCTGTGCATATTTGTGCTTAGTTAAAAGAAACCATTTATTAAGTATCATTTTTTTTTTTTTTTGAAAAACTATTGAATATCAGATGGGTTGTTCATTCCATTTTGAATATTCATCCTAAGCTTTTCAAATGCACTCGCCAAACTATCTAACATGCTTTTTATGAGCTGACGAAATCTTTCGCCAAATTCTAAACTCCTTTCTCCAACAGTTTTTTGAACAGGAATAACGTTTTCATTGATATCCATTTCATAATCAGCAGAACGACGTTTCCGACGACGTAGATCATCAGGATTAGGATCAGGTGTAACAGCAGGAGCTGCAGTAGTAGTTGTAGTAGTTGTTTGTTGAGCACGTCTACGGCCCAAACATGGTGATCGCTTTGGGCGAATTAGTTTTTCCTGTATAACTGATCTACGTTTTCTTTTTCGTTCATCCGAACTATCGGAGATGGGATTAAATTTGTTCAGCATTGTTAGTGGATCAAAGGACATTATTGCATCGAAATTTCCATTGCCTTTAACATTCTCAAAAGTATCCATTGCGATTCCAGCTCCACTTAGTGCTCCCATTTTTATTCCATTTTTTATAGACTAAAAAGAAAGTTTTTTTATTTAAATTTTATTTTACATTTATTTATTTTTGTTTCTTTAGGTTTTGAAAGCTTTAAATGATCATTGTGTTAGTCTAAATTCGCTCAATTTTGTAATTAATATGTACAACAATACAAAGGTCCATTTTTTTCAGTTCTCGGTATATGCATTTCAGAACACTTTGGGTGGAATGATAACATTATTCGACATTGTGTTTGGGTTGAGTGCTACGATGCAGAAAATTTGACACCCCTTCTGTTCTGACTGAAATCTTTATTCGTCTAAAGCTTAAATAAAATTCCCGTTTTGAAAAATTGCTCCAATAACTAATTGAGTCTCTTGGATATAATCCAAAAAAGATCTTGAAGAATGATAGGTGATATAAATATGACAGAATCATTAGCATCTCTCTATCCTTTCTTGTCTTTCATTATTTTACCGTTATTTTCATAAATAATGTTCTAGTGAAATAAACAGTAATCAGGAGTTCCAATCAGTTCCATCTTAAGGCCAACTTCGGACGAACTGTTTAATACAGAGATTGTTTCTTTAGCCCCACTACACGAATGTGGAATGCTAGATGGCTCAATATTTCCCTCCCATTGCGATGTTCAGCCATTCGGAACCAATGTGTTCAAATATTTAAAGGGTAGTTAATTCCTGATACTGAATTTCCAGCAACTTTCAGTTTTCCGAAGTTCGCTGGAGATTTTTGTTTCCTCGTGTAAAAGGTACAGTCAAATTTGTAGCGCTACTTGTATAGACGAGGCTCAACAATTTCAGCGGTTTAACAAGTTTAAAACTGGTTTAAGTATGTAATCTGCTATTATTAAATACTTCAACCCTGAACCATGGTTCTGCCACAGTTTAGGCCTTATGTACCATGTTTCAGAAATTTTAACGAAAACGTCAAAGACAACTGAGGGGGCTGTTAACTTCATCGGATTTGCAATGTCGTCCTTGAACAAACATTTATTTTAAAATTTGTGTCAGCTGATCTGCTGGAGGAAAAAGTTAAAAGTGCGGCTCCTTATTGTGTTGCGTTTATATTTTGTGACAGTTCTCATAAGAACAGTTGTATTTAATCGAGCTGAGGGGGCCTTCGACAACACCTCTCATAAGGCAGTTTATTTGGCTCTAGAAAGGAAGAACGTTCCCATCACTAGTCAGATGGATAAGTAAAATGCTTAGTACAAGAACGGCGGAAGCATACGGAGGACTTAACGTCCAGAAATTCATCACAACAAGAGGCCGTCCACAGGGAGGGGTATTATCACACTTGCTGTGCAGTGGATGAATTATTGGAAAGTCTAACTACCCAAGGGATTCGATGTATTGGCTTTGCTGATGGCATCGTAATAACGGCACTGGAGAAGTACGAAGAAACTCGTTGTGATATAGTCCAGAGAGGGCTGTCTATAACTAGGAAATGGTGTATATCTGTGGGACTTAACATCAACCCTACCAAAACAACGATAGTACCATTTACCAGTAAAAGACTTCTACCTCGCATGAAACCCATTCGATTGACGGGAGAAGTAATCGACACCCAGAGGTACATAGGTGTTACACTAGATAGCAAACTCCTCTGGAACAAGCATTTCGAAATAACTGTCGGGAAAGCCACAAAGGCCCTTATGATATGCAAGAGACTTGCAGGGAAATCGTGCGGCTGCAAATCAAACATTACAAGATGGATGTACATCATGATGATAAGACCCATCATTACCTATGGGGCGACTGCATGGCATAAAAGAACCGAACTGAACACAAGTAGGAAATCACTAGACAAATTGCAAAAGCTTGCATGTATATGCATAACAAGAGCAATGAGAACTTGCCCTACAGCAGCGATGGAAACTATCCTTCATTTAACGCCACTACACGTGCGTGGCCATTGAAAATGCTGCTAATGGAGCCATAATGAGGTTTGCCAAGGAGGGTACTGGGGCGGGTAAAATTATCGGTAGCAGGGAAAAAGACTCGATACTCAGGTCCGAAGTAACAAACCTTCTTGAAATCCCAAGAGATGGTACGATCAAAAGATATAACTTCAAAAAACATTTAAAAACCGAGTTAAGTTGCAAAAAAGACTGACTAGGCGAAACAGTAAACTACAGTCTTAAAGAAAATGCCATAAAATAGTGCGCTGATGGATTGAGAACAGCTGAAGGGACTGGTGCTGGAGTTTTTGGGCCTAGAACTAAACTCTCCTTACCGATGGGACAGTCCACTAGCTTATTCCAGGCTGAAGTAAATGCCATAGGTATATGTGCTGAAAGAAATCTCGATAGAAAATACAAAAATCAAAACATTGTCATCATGTCAGACAGCCAGGCTGCAATAAAAGCACTAAGCTCCCACGCCATCAGTTCCAAACTTGTTTGGGAATGCGTGATAAAGCTTAATGAACTGGGCAAAAACAACACTGTCACACTTCATTGGGTATCAGGCCACGTTGGTGTCCAGGGCAACGAAGAGGCAGACGCCTTAGCAAAAATAGGTGCATCGACACCCCTTATAGGGCCAGAGCCCTACTGCGGTATAGGAGAAAACGAAAGGCAAGAAGATCAAGAATCTGGAAAGAACTCCCTAAGCTGAGATAGGTAAAACTTCTACTCGGGGACTACAACCGAGAGCGTCTTCTAACCTGCATTATCTTAAGCAGGAACCTCATGAAAATCACAGGGCTTCTCACAGGCCACTGTAAGTTGAAAAGACACCTCAACATCCTTGGCCTAGTGAACAACGCGTGTTGCAGATTCTGCAACATTCACGAAGAGACATCTGACCACATACTGGGGAAATGTGATGCACTCTTGCATCAAAGCCATAGCTTTCTGGGCAAGCACCACATAAAAGAGAGTGAATTATCCTCCCTTAAAATACTCCAAATACTTCGATTACTCAGAGGAACAAACTTGGAGGTGGCACAATAGATCTTTAGGTCGCAATGTTTTTTTATACCCCAATTTATTCATTCATTAATTCATTCATGGATTCTATACGTCAATCCCTTATAAAGGAAACGCAGTTCTAGGGCAACCAAAAGACTCTTGCAAAATCATTCGTAGGAAATTTTCAATTTAAATTTATTGAAAAATTTATCAAAAACTATATTTAAAAATTGTTACCCTATTACATAATGGTGTGTGCATTGGACTGAAAGAATGCTTTTCAGAGGTGTACCTACTGCATATTGCGAGGAAGTGACAAATCCTCGGAGAGTATTTTTATTGTCATGAAAAGTGCTGCTCTTCTTATCCGTTCGGAATCGACCGAAAATTTTACGTCACCTTCATACCTGCTACGCAGGAAAAGACCTGTTAATTACTAGGTTCAGGCTCTGTACGAGCCCTTATGGCCTCTAATTTGTTTTGTTAGGTATCAAAGTTGACGAACAATCAAAAAACTAAATTAAGGGCACAACGATTCGTAGAGAACCTGACTCTAGTGACTTATAATGGTGACGTAAATAATGCCTTATGTGGAGTTTTTTTTATTTGATCGTGGAAATAAGGCTGCATAATTTATGTGGCCTTATTTTTATGACTGCAGCAAAATTATAAAAACCATTCCTTCTTCCTATATATTTTTGTACATCAAAAGGCAGACTTATTTCCATGTTGTAATGGATATAACAACCGTTGGGCACTATTTGTATTTTAACATGGAAATAAGGTCGCATTTTGAATGCACTTAAAACTCTCAAACATTCATGTGTGCGATTTGTCAGCAGGAATGGAGGGAACCTACCATTTTCTGATGAATCCGAACGGTTAAAATTAGAAGCACTTTCCGTGTTAACATTTCTAGAATCAATTGATTTAAAAAAAAAATCCGAAAAAAATAAGTTAGTTATTTTTTGTTCAGTTCTGCCGAGCTTATGAAATACATAGCTAATATGAAGAGTTGGTAAATATATGTATTTTATAAATATAAATAAATTGAAAAAGTTTGTAAAACTAAAAAACAAAAATAAATATAAAACACTAAAGTTTTAGTATTTTCAAATAACCTACCTCCAGATCAACTGGAACAGATCTAACCACTCCAACAATAAATCCGAGGATCACGAAAAATATATTCCATGTTACACCCAACTTCATAGCTTGCCAGCTCTGATTACTAAACTTCACTTGAGATTTTAATTAATCCAAACTAATCCGATATACGATTCCGTCAGTCCTATATATACTATACATACATGTATACCTCTGTTTTTTTGTTGAATTACAATTGCTTCCTGTTTGAAAAAGATGACTGATTATAAACTTTTATTCTCTAAGGTGAGCATGCATGTTATAGCAATATTTACTTGCTATCAAACAATGAACATTTATCCAATTATCATATTTTTTTTTATTAATTTCTAGAACAAAAAACATCTATAATATAATTGCTTCTTAAGTATAACTCATGCAATAAAATAATACAAATGATGCAACAAAAAAAATTGTTTATCTACTATTTATTTTCGTTTTTTTTTTTAATTTTAGTTCGCTGCAACTCCACAGACTTACACTGGCTTGCCGCAATCTTCTCAATATCAACCATCACATCAGGCAGCTACAACCACCTATTATCCTCAGCAACAGGCCGCTGCACCACAAGTGCAACAGCAACAATACCAACCCCAGCAGTACCAACCCCAGCAATATCAGCCACAGTATGAGGGTGGTTTTGCTCAACAATTCCAACCGCAATACCAAAACCCTACCTACGCTCAGCCCCAACCACAAGCTCAGCAACCCCAACAACCTCAAGATCAGCAGCAGTATCTATCAGCACAGGAATATGCCGCTTACCTGCAGCAACAGCAGCAAGCTCAATACTATAACCAGGCTGAAACTATTCAACCTCAACAACAACAACAACAAAAGCAACTGCAACAACTTCATCAAGCTCAATTTGCTCAGCCTCAACCAACAGCCTCATCACAACGTGCCACATCTGCCGCTCCTGCTGAAAACGCTGAAACTACCGAAGCTATTCCCAGCCAATTGGGCATTCAGTACTCTCCATCGAACCAAGTTTCCCATGTGAAATTCTCCAGCGGTGGATTGAATTATAATTTTTAACAATTCTCGGCGAAGAAATCAGCAAACGAGTTAAAAAAAACACACGACCCTATTCGAGAGGAAGACGATTTGGAATTGAATTTATTTAGGAACAACTTTGATGTGTGAAAAATATTTATTTAATTAAAATAAAAAAAAATGCCATAAATGAAAATATGTACAAAATAATCGCATCTGGATTTCACTAGATATGAATGGTTAAACTTTTTAGAAAATAAACTTGCTAAAATAGTTCAAGTCAATGGAGCTTATCACATATAGAATAGGTTCAGTGTGTCATGGTAAGTGCCTTCGTAAAGGAAATATAAACGCCTATGTAGCTCAGAAAAACTTTCACTCCAAAAAAATTCCGACAAAGCTTAATTGTGGTAGAGGCTTTATTTTATGTCTTAAGGATATCCAAAAATAGGGCCCCTAATTTGGACCGGGGCTTATGTTTTTTTTTTGGTCAAAGAGGGTGAAATTGACTTTGTTTTGAACCTACATCTCCCCATTATAAAATGGTTTTTTTCGGGCTAGTAAGAGTTAGATAAAGACCGCCATATTGAAAAAGATGGTGGTTTTTGTTCTTATTTAATTACGAAATGACGAAGCAAAAACTATTAGAGAATGATGTGTCTAAACGCGTTTAATTCTTAAATTATTTTTTATATATGAAATTTCTACCGGCTAAACCTCCAAAAGTGTTTCGACGATCACCTCCTCGGAACCACTTTCGTATCACCTCAAGGGTGTCCTGTTTGAGTACCCATTGTGGACTCACGCTATCTCGCGGAACTGCTCTTCCTCCCTTTTCTTCCTTCTGAGAAGGTGATTGGCGTAGGTGCAGTTCTTTTCGCTGGCCAGCATCTTTTCGACAATGTTGTCTGGAGTGATGATGCCGATGTTTCTCTCCAGTTCTTCTCTTTCGGGTTTCCATCTGCCGCACGCAAAGAAGGTATGTTGCGCGTCATCATCGTGAGAGTCTCTGTACTGGCAGGCTGGGCTGCTCGTTTTGCCGATCCTGCGGAGAAAGGCGTTGAAGTATCCGTGTCCGGTGAGTAACTGGATGACGTAATAGTTAACCTCACCGTGTTTCCGGTCTTTCCACTCAGCCACGTTCCTGATCAGCCTCGCCGTCCATCATCCTCTGCTTTTCGAGTTCCAATTTTTAGCGAGGAGGAGTTGAGCATAGCTGTGCAATCCCTGCAAAATAGAAGAGCCACTGGTCCCCATGGAATCCCTTCAGAAATCCTGAAAGTAACCCCTAAAACATGTCGACACTTGCTGCGGAACATGTTTAACAGCATCCTCAAGGAAGGCATCTATCCCAAGAGCTGGAAGAAACAACGGTTGGTGCTCATCAGCAAAGGCAAATGAGATCCGGATTCCCCATCGGCATCATACAGGCCTCTGTGCATGCTAGACACCGCGGGGAAGCTCTTGGAAAAGCTATTGAAACCACGGCTTACAGCGGCAGTACAAGCCCCGAATGCTCTATCAGAGAGGCAGTACGGTTTCCGGAGAGGCCGTTCTACGATCGTAGAAATACAAGAAGTAGTACATGCTACCCAAATCGCCCAACAAGAAAATCACTACCCGAAGAAGATCGTTTTGCTAACAACGCTGGACGTACGAAATGCCTTCAACTCGGCCAGATGGAGCGATATACTGGATACGCTCGAATGGAGATTCCACATTCCAGCGTATCTCCTGCGGATGGTGAAGGACTATCTCAGAGATCGAGAGCTGCTTTAACCCACGAAGGAAGAAAGTCACATCTGGCGCAGCGCAGGGATCGATCTTAGAACCATACCTCTGGAACATCTCCTACGACGATATCCTTTGCATAAAGATGCCTGATGATACCTTTCTCGTCGGGCACGCTGATGACATCGCCGCGGTGATTACAGCACGAGACACCGTTAACGCGCAAAGAAAGTTGAATCAGGTCATGTGACTAGCAAACTCGTGGATGGAAGAGCAGGGGCTCAGCCTTGCCACGGAGAAAACTGAGATAGTCCTTCTGAAGATAAAGAGGATTCCCACACAAATCGACTTTCAAATTGGGTTCGAAGTGATAAAAAGCAGCGTGGCGGTAAAGTACCTGGGATTGAGACTCGACACAAAGCTTACCTTCTGTTAACAAATAAAGGCAGCAACGGAAAGATCCTCAAAAACAACCGCATCGCTGAGCAGACTGATGGCGAACGTGGACGGGCCAATGGTTAGTAAACGAAGCTTACTAATGGCGATAACATATTCCATTCTTCTGTAAGGTACCGAAATCTGGGCGGATGCACTTAAGCAGGACAAGTACCGCAAAAAGATAGCGGTAGTGCGAAGAGGTGGAGCTCTACGTGTGGCCAGCTCTTACCGAGCGGTGTCGGAACCAGTCATCCTTGTAGTCGCTGGAGTGACCCCTATTGATCTCCTAGCGACGGAAAGGAAGTACGCCAACGACGAAAAGGCGGAAATGGGAGTGGAAGCGGCATCCGAGGAAGCTAAACAGCTGACGAAACAGAAGTGGCAAGAGCATTGGAACTCGGAATAATTCACAATAGCTCCAACTAATAAATGAGTTGCTTAAAAAATTCATTTTATAATTATGAACATTTTTCTCTAGTAACATTCATTTTTAAAATTCCTAGTCTGTTACATAGGAGCAAGATCGTGCGACCCAGTCATGCATTTTATTTTAAGCAAAATCTTAAGAGCCGTTTTATAGATAAATACGATTTTTCGTAAATGCTGTACGGCAAGTACCGTTAGTTTTGGAACCAATGAAAAATTGTTATTTTTGAGAATCACTAAATACCCTTAAGTGACTCTTCCACATTAGTTTCGAGTGAATTCTAGCGATGGCCTGTGTTATGTTCACCTTAAGGGAATCGGTCAGTTGTAGTTTATTCTCATATATCTGCGACTTCAAGATACCCCCACAAGAATTCATATTACCTCTGGTCATGTAAATAGAATGTCAATCGTAGCGTCCGTTGTGTGACACGTAGAGCCGCGCCCCCACCCGTGTTTCTGGAACCACCATGTCGTATGTCCATTCAATATGGTTCAAATTGGGCCATAAGAAATTTGTTACCATATCGTCTTGTAGCACTCGCCATTGACGGTGACTGCCTCACCAACTTCGTTTTCGAAAAATTACGGACCAATAACGCCGCACAGTGTGTAATTTTCACTATCCAGCGGAACTTAAAAAACCGGTTGTTATCAGTTCTCAACATAGGGAAGCATTTATTACAGGTAGAAAGAGCTTGATATTTCCATCTCATTTTGTACAGTTAGCTGTCAAAGTCAAGCAATATGTGAGAGAAAAAAATTTAATGCATTTTGCAATCGGAAAACTGCGGTCTGTCGTGTTATAAGCTTCTGCTAATTTAAAAGGTTTTTAATATTTAATAATTTTGAAGTGTATTCTATACGTTAAACTAGGATTTGTAAGTGTTTTTTAGTTATTTATATATTTTTAATATATTTTCGCTGCGGTTCTAAAATATTTGTTTTTTTAACTTTAGAGCTATTTTTTTTGGTTAACCTACGTGTAGACTTCCAAATTTGTACTACATACCTGCGCTCCGTGAACAATATATGTACATTTAGAATCAGAAGTAAGTTTTTGCAACCTTTTGCAGTCCCCATACAAATGTTTTTGTTTTTTAGAAAAATGAAAAGGTTGAGTATTTTTGAACTTTGGCACCAAACTTCAAGAAACGAAAAATTTAAAAAAGTTTTGGATACAATTGCTTCAGAATTTGGTATTGAAAGTTCTAGCCGAGATTTAAAGATGTTTGTGGGTAAGTTAACCAGCAAGATAAAACAAAAGTGGAAGGTCAGTTACAGAACTTACTCAAAATTTGTTAAAAAAAATCGAGTGTGGTTAGAACAGCCTATAACTTTACCGTCTACTTGCTTGTACCAAGACCAACCTAGTACAAGCTCTGGATCAATGAGTACAGCATATGGAAGACCACCTAAGCCATTCAGGGAATGCACCATAAAAGTTAAAAAACGGAAAGTTAGAGATATCATCACCACTAAATCTCAAGAAGAAATAGCACTTCCTCTTGAAATGAGTTTAAGATCTTCTGGAAAAAAGGATACAGCTAACCTAGTTCGAGAGCTTTTCATTTCATCACCAGCCCGTGCAACAAAATTGAAGCAAATAAGAGCTCAAAAACTTGCCTCAAAAATGTCTCCTGAAAAAGCTTTAGGACTAATAATAGACTCCAAGTTGAGCGTTCAACAATATCAAATTACACGGCAAAATGCTAATGATGCTGGAGCAAATTTATACCCTCCCTACTACATGGTAAAGAAAGCTAAGGAACAGTGCTATCCACCAGAAGACAGTATTTTAGTCACAGAAACATCTGCAGAAGTTAATTTGCAAGCTTTAGTCGACCTAACAGCAAAGAGAATTTGTGAGGCTCAATCAGAAATTTTGGAATGTGGTAAGTTTGAGCATTTACGGTTGATCTACAAATGGGGATGTGATGGAAGCTCTGCACAGAGCCGGTATAAGCAAATTTTACCAGAAGGATTTAGCGATGAGCATATTATGTTCTCCGTAAATTTGGTGCCTATTAGGTTGATTTGTAACACCACAAATAAAGTTATTTGGCAAAATCCTAGGCCAAATTCTACTAGATTTTGTAGACCCGTTTGTTTTTCGATGACAAAAGAAACAAGAGATGTCATAAAATTAGAAACAAAATAAAAATGGAAAAAAGTATTAAGGACATCACTTTAAGTCTCATTTCTATCAACAACTTAAATGTCAAAATTATGCACGTTTTTATTATGACTATGGTAGATGGCAAAGTCTGTAGAGCTCTCTCACAATACAACTCATCACAGAGATGCTACATACATATGTGGGTGCAGCCCTAAACAAATGAATAATGACCAAGACCCTTATATTCCACCCAACATCGATGAAGAAATGTATAATTTCGGAATATCACCTTTACATTCATGGATAAGAGCATATGAATTCATATTACATACCTCTTACAAATTGGACATAAAAAAATGGCAAGCCAAGTCACCAGAAGAAAAAACCTCAGTGGCAGAGAGTAAGTCATACATACAAGAACGTTTTCGAAAGGAAATGGGCCTTCTTGTTGATATGCCAAAACAAACAGCGGGGAATACTAATGACGGAAATTCTACCAGAAGGTTTTTTAGAAACACAGAGCTAACTTCTGAAATAACTGGTATTGATATAAGGATAATAAAACGCCTTCTCGTCATACTAGAAGCATTATCTTGCGATTTCGACATTGATGAAGAAAAGTTTGGAGTTTTTGCCCAAGAAACCAAAAATATTTATGTGTCTCTATATCCTTGGTATTTTTGCCTGCAAGTATACACAAAATTCTTGTACATGGGGAAAAAATCATAAAAACTTGCATTTTGCCATTAGGTCAGCTTGCTGAAGAAGCCCAAGAGGCAAATAACAAGGAATACAAACGAAATCGGGAAAACTTCAGCCGAAAAACTAGCAGAAAAGAAACAAATAGAGACATATTGAACAGATTTCTCTTGTCATCTCTTTAAGATCAAGGTTTTCAAAAAGTAAGAGCCATGCACTTCCAAAAGAAACCATTTCTTTGCTAAAACCTATAATTATTGCTTCAAATAATGAATATGAAGACGATTCTGACTAAAAAAGTTTTTTTTGTTTTAATTAATATTAATATTGAATTAATTTGTTTAATTATTAATATAAAAAACTATATCTGCTTAAGTTAAAGTATTTGAATTGAAATAAAATTATTAATTTAATATGCGGTGCCTTATGGCACCCAAATTTTGTGTTTGGATTTCCTCCTTTGTCGTTTTTTTTTTAGGTTATGTCGTAAACTTGACGTGTTAGATCATAAATGACTTCGGATTCAGATTCAGCGACCCCAAAACCATACGAAAAACATACTCTGAACTCCGGGAGGGATTTTTCATTTTTTTTGTTTTACGTAAATAGCTCTGTAACTGTTTTTTTTTCTACTTTTTTGTCATAAATTCAATTTTTTTGTCATACATTCAACTTTGGTTTAAAATTAAATTATTCTTATACAAATAAATCATCTTTTACAAAAAACAAGTGAAAAAATAAGTTATCGTTAAAATTTAGACTTAAGTTCCGCTGGATTGCGAAAATTACACACTGTGCGCCGCCGCCCAAAAATCCACACCAAACAGTAACCTTTTTGAAGATGCATTGTCACCTGGTGAACCGTGAACCTCTTGATGCTTGTTGTCGTTCCATATTGTATATTGTAATTTGCTTGTTAACACCGCCATTCATCCAAAAATGCACCTCGTCGCTAAAGAGCATTTTTCGCCCAAAATTTGAGTCCTCTCCCAAACGCTCCGAAAGCCCAGCAGAGGACAATCGGCACTGTCAATGGTCATGAATTTTGAGCTCCTGGGTCAGTTGGATCCCGAAGCAAAATTCGCCAAGTTGAAGTCTGCGAAAAGCGGAGTTCTTGTGGTCCGTGAGAGATCGACTTCCCAAGTTCTACTGTACACTTTCATGGACCACGGTGATGTTCTCGGCCGATTTTGAGCTCCTTTGTGGTGCGAATTTCGGCTGATTGATTACCGAACCAGCCGTTTCAAATATGGCCACTAAACTTTGCAGAATAGACTATGAAGGGTTATTATTACCACGTCTACGGCAAAATCGGCGAAACGTTTGCACTAACGAACATACATTTTTATACTGTTCGGTCATCAACTGATGACCTAGAAACCATTCGCTGTCATTGCTGACACTGCAGAATGTACCACAGAGCTTGGTACATCCCTCAACCCACCACCCGCCAATCATCATATAACACATTCCATACTGCCTAGCCCTAGACGCAGTCAAATGGACATCAAAACGTGTCGCATTAATTTGCCCTGGAATTGCGACTCATTTCTGTACCATCCAACTTATGGCACAAGCACCCATCCCACCCCATTATCAATCGTCACCCACTAGACGACAGCGACCAGAGATACTTTTCTGTACACTGGGTACACAAGCACACATACCCCATATAGCCATATGACGTATGGTCAGTGTATAGCAGATACACATAGCATACCATGGGTATGGCTAAGCAGCTCGCGATGACAGGGCTTGCCGCTTGCCCCACTCATGGACACTGGATACCTCCTATCGCCAGTCAATGGTTGCTGCCCTATATTTATCTTGGATAAATATTAGGTGCGTTTTATTATTCACAAATCTATCTGGATCCGGATCTGGATTAAGTTTTAACATGTATTACAAAAACAATTTGGGATCCTGTTTTCTATGGGGATCTATTTCAAAGATCCAAAAATTAGTTATTACACTGGCGAGTAGATGGCTTTTTATGGGAAGGTAGTGTAAGATATAGTGTAAGATAAGTGAAAAAAGACAAGGCATAATTTAAAATTTCCAAACCCAAGGATAAAATGAGACGGGCTTATAACACTGCTGTCAGTAAGACCCGTATCATTTTATTTTGAAGGGATGATCCAGATCCGGATCCAGATAGATTTGTGAATAACAAAACACACCTATTGAAGTGCAGCGCTATCATAAATAATGTAGTTCTTGGAGAACTTATAGCGATTGATAACGATGGCTAACCCTCCTATGTCGCTCCCACGGATCTTGACAATTACTCCTGGTGTCGGCATATTCCTGCTAATGTGCCGTTGGATATTGAAGGCATGGAGATAGTACCAGCTACTTGACTCCCTACACTTGGGGGAGTTTTGGTGACGCTGCTTTTGGACATGGATCGGTGGCTTGCTGGTGAGGCAACTTGGTTGCTAGAAGAAGTTGAATTTGAACGCTCCTAGACGTCGCAGCTCCGCGCAACAATACATCGACTTGGTCGCGAATTGGTTATTAAATAAAGATCTTTTAGAAAATTAATTTGTGTTGGCAGAGTGCCTATTTTCCTTTCAGACTTACAGGTCAGAATTTTGACTCCCCTCGAACAAAACTCGGAAGACATTCCCAAACAGATTCTAAATTATTATTACTAAAGTTTTGATACTTAAGTTTTATCACCACTTGCAATGGTGATTTGGTATCAGTAACTGATATGTTGTTTCGGGCAGATGTCACCAAAACAACATGATACCAAAGGCTGCCAAAATCTACCCGCGCCAATTGGAAAACCTTCTAGAAAATAGTTTTTTTTTTGGAAATACGATATCTCGAAACTAAACTTTTATTTTCACAATAGTAAAAATTTAAATTGTAATTGGCACGCCCAACTTTGAAAATTGACCTTTTTATCTTATCGATTATTTAACTTTAACCTTGAAGATCCAGGTTTAAGACTGAAGATATAATCCTCGGAACCAGATTTTCTGTTTAACTCATCCTTTGCAAAATACCGTCACTATCATGAAATGGTTAATGGCAAGATTCCCAGCCGTTGACATGAAAACAAAATATAAAAAAACAGTTTTTTTTTTTTTCAGGGTTACTGTCGTTAAAAGTGCTTCTCAGGTTAGCTGTTGGGATTCGGCTTTAAATTGTTAGTCCCCTCAATTCCATATTTACCAAAAAAAACTTACCTATAAAAAACCAGGCATTTTATGAAAAATCAATAAAACTCTTTATTTTTTTATATAAGACAAACTTCTGTTTATTATTAGTTTATTTGATTTAAATTTGATCCAACATTTTTTTTAATTAAATATTAAACATTTAAACTTCTTATTAATTCTGGGGCCCGTAAGAACTATGTTTGCATATTGTATTTTATTTCAATACTTTTTTTGAATTATAAACTCACATTTATTATAAGCATACGCTTATACGAATAATTTTTTAATTAATTTTTAATTAAATTTTATTTTTATAATAATATTTTTTTTTTATTTATATATATTATATTTATGAGACTTTAGTATTTTTTGATATTATATTGGCACAGTTAAAAATGCTTAGCTTATCAATAAAAATTATGCACCTTAAATAACATTATATTATATTCTACAACATTATTATTTATATACTTGCAAATTTTACATTCACATGTTTTATTTGATTTATAATAAACAACAACTGCAAGTGCTTAGGTAATTTATTTTTAATTTTATTAAAAATACAAACACACGCATAATATTTTATACATATTTTAGTTAAATATCAACATTAAATAAAGTTTGTTTTTTTATAATTGAATATTTAACATTAACAATTAATGTCTTATATTTTTATTTATTCATTCATATAAAAAATGTTTACCGCTAGAATTTTGGTTTGAAAAAATGTAAAAAAATATTTGTATTTTTTTTTGTGTAAAAATATTCATTACGTTTTTTTTTTAATAAAAAAAAAACAACTTTGGTTAGCCTTAGCCTTTGTCAAAAGTTCTTGAATTCTACAAAAGTTCATTTAAATATAAAATTAAATTTATAAATATGTCTTTTTCTTTTTCAAACTTAAGCTGCAAATAAAAATTTAAAATTCGTTCAAAAATTAAAACCACCACTCTTCTTACAGTTCCGCAAATATATTCTCTCGGAAGTCCAAATCGGGATGTGAGTGCTGGGGCTGGAGGTCTCTGGACTTGAGGGAGCTTCTTCCGGACGATGAAATGCTCGATGTTCGACCACTACTCCGGCGCATCCGGCTTTCTATCACAGACATTTTATTTAAAGGTTGGGTTGGATCCAGTTCGGCAAATGCTCCTGCCATTAAATCATTATTGAGCGAATTGAAGCTGTCCCTCTTGGAGCGGTTCGAATGGTTGCTCCGCCGACTGGTTCGTCTTGTGTGGTGGTATTGAGAAGTCGCCACTGCTGCAATTGGTGGTGCTTGGTATTCTTCGTTGAAAAAATCAGATGGTTTAACCAAGTCAAACTCATCAACTCCCTCAATAGCATCTTTCTTGGCATCTTCGTTGCGAGCCTCTTTGGGTGTCGTTGCATTTGACGAAACGATTTTCTCATAAGAATATGTATCCATCTTGAGCTTGGGTGACTTGCATATTTTTTCTAGGTCGGGCAAGCGACGTCGTTCACTGCTACCACTGATGCTACCGCTTATCAGTCGCATGGTTTCATCACGCTTCTCACGTTCCATCATGTCTTGGATGTCCATGCTGCGCTTACGCTCCAACAAATCAATGATTTCTAAATCCCGATTCAAGGTACTAGACGAATCCATTCGTGAGAAAGAACCGCAATCGGAGAAGGACGCGTCCTTGTGCCGTCGCAAAACCCCATTCACACTCTCCCATTTCTTTTGAAAATATGTATCTTTGTCGATGGTGCCAATGTCAATCGTGCCGCTGACAATGGATGAAGTCTCACCGTCATAGCCACTTCCGGTATCGTTGAGCACGCTGTTATTGCAAAACGTGCTTGCCGTTATGTTGGAACATGAATTATCAATCGAGTCAATTGAGCTCTTTCCCCTACGACTGTCTGCACCGACCAAGCGAAGACCGTTGTTTACTTTCCGACTGGATGCCGATTTGGCCATCTTCGAATGGATTCCGGTTCCTCCGACGAAGCCATTATTACGAGAGTTCGTTTTCCTCATGCCATTCCCGCCACCGATGACATTTATTTTAATAGTTTCTGCATTGCTGGCATTTGGATCCTTGGATTCAATCATCGACGAGTTACTGCGACTGAAATTCTTCTGTTTGGTGTCACCATCACCATCATTGTTGCCAATGCAACCGCCATTCTGGATAATTGTTGTTGTCTGGGTGGTCGTGGTGTTGTCGTCCTTTTCAATTGATTCCTCTTGACTGTCTTGCCGGGATTTCCTGAAATGTCTTGTTGACAGACGAAGGTAGCCACGAAGACGTTTTTGTTCGTTTCTGTAAATGAAACATAAACATACATAAAAATAGGCAGTAGTTAAATATTTACATCATAAAAGAAAAAAAAGGACGACCATAGTTCTATTAAACTAAAGAGTTAAGCCAACCTAATGTTTTACCAACTGTTATTGCTCATTACTGATACTCATAATTCTTATTATTAATTAGGTTTGATAAATAACAACAATTAATTAAATAATTGGGGCTCTTAAGACGGGTCACGAAACGATTGTAGTTCTCAGGTTGAAAGTAGACAATTCTGAGGTACAGGTACTAAGGCGAAATCTGAAATGTCAAAATTAAAGTCGTAAATTCCTTTTCGGACCCAGAAGTCCAGATTGATGAGAAGAATTTTCTTCTTTTTTTTTCTTTCATGAATTCCAAGTATTCTAAGGAATTAATTTATAAAAACGTATAGTTTAGCCGTAAAAGGGTTTCAACTAATTCTAAAATAGAGTATGAGGGTTAAAAAAATAGGAAAGATTTAAGAGGAGATACTGATGTTCGATGTTCTGAATTTAAAAATGTGAATGGAGCTAGGTAAAAATTCATATTCGTGTTGTGCGGCTAAAAAAAAGAAGCTAAGTACTTAACAGTAAGCTTGAAGTCCTCTGAAAGCTCATAGGTAAACTGATTTGGGATTCCTAGAAGCGCAGGTTGATTTTTTGGGGGATGTTCTATTTCATTAGAACACGGTTCATAAAATTAAGGATGATATAAAAAGATTTGGAGACAAACCTGAGCCCTAAGGCACACCAGTATTTACTTTGTAAATTTCATATTTGTACGACTTGCACTGAAGACATTCATCAATGCCAAATGAACGCATTTTCAATAAGCCAGCTTGATGCCCAACTAACGGCTGATTTTTTTGAGGTTAGGATTTTCATGCATTAGTATTTGACAGATCACGCGGGATTTCAGACATGGTGTCAAAGAGAAAGATGCTCAGTATGCTTTGACATTTCATCATGAATAGACTTACTAACGAGCAACGCTTGCAAATCATTGAATTTTATTACCAAAATCAGTGTTCGGTTCGAAATGTGTTTCGCGCTTTACGTCCGATTTATGGTCTACATAATCGACCAAGTGAGCAAACAATTAATGCGATTGTGACCAAGTTTCGCACTCAGTTTACTTTATTGGACATTAAACCAACCACACGAATGCGTCAGTGCGTACAGAAGAGAATATTGCGTCTATTTCTGAGAGTGTTGCTGAAGACCGTGAAATGTCGATTCGTCGCCGTTCGCAGCAATTGGGTTTGTGTTATTCGACCACATGGAAGATTTTACGCAAAGATCTTGGTGTAAAACCGTATAAAATACAGCTCGTGCAAGAACTGAAGCCGAACGATCTGCCACAACGTCGAATTTTCAGTGAATGGGCCCTAGAAAAGTTGGCAGAAAATCCGCTTTTTTATCGACAAATTTTGTTCAGCGATGAGGCTCATTTCTGGTTGAATGGCTACGTAAATAAGCAAAATTGCCGCATTTGGAGTGAAGAGCAACCAGAAGCCGTTTAAGAACTGCCCATGCATCCCAAAAAATGCACTGTTTGGTGTGGTTTGTACGCTGGTGGAATCATTGGACCGTATTTTTTCAAAGATGCTGTTGGACGCAACGTTACGGTGAATGGCGATCGCTATCGTTCAATGCTAACAAACTTTTTGTTGCCAAAAATGGAAGAACTGAACTTGGTTGACATGTGGTTTCAACAAGATGGCGCTACATGCCACACAGCTCGCGATTCTATGGCCATTTTGAGGGAAAACTTCGGAGAACAATTCATCTCAAGGAATGGACCGGTAAGTTGGCCACCAAGATCATGCGATTTGACGCCTTTAGACTATTTTTTGTGGGGCTACGTCAAGTCTAAAGTCTACACAAATAAGCCAGCAACTATTCCAGCTTTGGAAGACAACATTTCCGAAGAAATTCGGGCTATTCCGGCCGAAATGCTCGAAAAAGTTACCCAAAATTGGACTTTCCGAATGGACCACCTAAGACGCAGCCGCGGTCAACATTTAAATGAAATTATCTTCAAAAAGTAAATGTCATGGACCAATCTAACGTTTCAAATAAAGAATCGATGAGATTTTGCAAATTTTATGCGTTTTTTTTTTTTAAAAAAGTTCTCAAGCTCTTAAAAAATCACCGTTTATATCAAGTGCTTTCGAAATACCCTATTCAAAAAACAATCCTGTGGGCTTAAGTGGCTTAAAACTATAAAGAGGCTAGCCATTGAAAACGTCAAATAATAAATCAATAAATTTAATGCCGTGACAGCTCGTGATGAATTAGGGGCGAGCTACTTACAGTTCTCAGCAATTTACGTGTGCATGTTATAAGTCGGTAGTGATGAAGAGGAACTATCATTTTCTTCCGAGTGAAACTAGTAAGATGAGAAGCAATTTTCATGAATTTCACATTTATGGAAGAAACTTTCTAAAATTATTTGAAATACTGTAGATTCAGTTTCGAGGAATCAGAGTTTTCAGTCAGTGGACGAACTTCTTAAAACTTAAAGTTTTATTTTTTTTTTATAATAATAATAATAAATCTTTATTGTTTTCATTTAATGTAGTACATAATAAAAACTTAGAACATACATAAAGATTACAGGCATGGCTCATAGG